>CM055276.1:18099463-18136345 GCA_029237695.1 Conchocele bisecta
CCGAACGGGTATTGAGAAAGCCCGAGAAGACCACCAGGCGGATATTACGGAAGCTTATAGGGTGTTGCTCTTAGAGGACTCTATCAACAGAGAAGCGACACTTACCGAACTAGATGGAAAAATAACCGAATTTCAAAAAGAGGCCCGGTCGGGGGTTGAGAAAGCCCGAGAAGACCACAAGGTAGCCATTGCGAAGGTTTATGAGGTGTTGCGTTCAGAGGACTCTCTCATCAGAGAGGCGGCGGTTGCTGAACTAGATGGAAAAATAACCGAATTTCAAAAAGAGGCCCGGTCGGGTATTGATAAAGCCTTAGAAGGCCACCAGGCGACCATTACGGAGGGGCTTATGATGCGTTTGTTCGCTTAGAGGACTCTCATCAGAGAAGCGGCACTTACCGAACTAGATGGAAAAATAACCGAAGTTTTCTGATAAACTGAAACATGATCGTATAGCCGCGACCAAAGCTCTTGAGGAGGCCTCTTATGAGATTCGTACTGAGGCATATAACGCAAACAGGGCGCTTGCCGGAATAGTGAAAACAATGAAAAACACAAAACGTGTCATAACAGTTTGGGCTGAGAAGCGGGGCCCATTGGTTGAGGGGCACTATGAATATTCGTCGGTGCCAAAGCGAGTAATAAATATGGGGGATACACTATGACAGCTGCAGGTGAAGTTATCCAAATGGCGGTCTGCTCGGTTAATGCTAATGGTAAACCTGTGGGCGCGGTTGGTCGCGATAAATATTGTAGTAGATGGGGAAGAACGGGGGGTTGGAGTCACTAAAATCTCTGGAGATAGTTCGACGATTGTTTCGTTCGCCTGGTAATGATCGAATTAAACTTTCCCAAGTAGTGTTATTAACTTTGTTACGAAAATCGGTGACTCAGAGAGTTCTTCCACTATTGTCTCATTGTTAATTGAACTTATTGTGTAAATACTAATATATTGAAATAAATTTGTAAAATTTAAATATGAACGAATCAACGCTTCCTAATTGTCAATACCACTCCATCAACACTGTGTACAATAACGAAAGAAGTTCAGATTTTAGGTTGAATAATATCGTCGCTATGCAGGATATTTTAGTTAGAGAATATACAAATAGAAAAAGAAACGCTAAAAAATATAGGCGCGCGGTGAACATGGCTGAAGTATCTAGCACGGCTCTGGCGAGTGTTTCTGTGTTGCGTGTCGGGGACAGCTGCAACATATCCACCATTATAACGGTTCCCGTAGCGGGGATGGATTTATGTGCGGGTGTCGGCCGTTTCTGGGTTGTTGTGTATGGTAATTAGGGCGTCGGGTGGAAAACTCGAGAAAAAATGTAGAAAAAAAAAAAAAAATGACATGATAGAATATCCGTTCTCGCCAGGTCTAAGAAAAATAATAGCATCGACGTTATGGTGTCCAAAGCGTTGGCCGATAAGAAAATATCAAATTTAGAGTTTGAATCCGTGGTGGAAGAAATGCGGAGATATGAAAAATTAAAAAATGATATAAGAATCAAGGCACGCGCCACCATGCCCAAGATTGAAGAGTTTAACTGATTGGGATAAATTTAGGGGAAAAACTTGGAGATAAAAGTCGAAAGAAATGTTACAGCACCATTGTGATTTTTTATAATAATTAATTTTAATTATAAAATTAAAATTAAAATTAATTATTAGTCGCAGTAAAACAATTTATTAATTAATTTTAGGAAAATTATTAACAATTTAAAAAAAAAAAAAAGAAAAAAAAGATTTTTTTTTTTAGCTTCCACCCACGCCAGCAAAACCCTTCTGGGCCCACCCGGCTAGCCACCTTTTCTGATCTTGTCTGATCTTGTCTTTGTCTTACTCGTCTCATGTTGTGGCTAGCCGGTGTAATAGCTGCCTGTACAGCACACCCCCATCTATCGGCTGATCTAGGAACCAGTGTCGAAAGTCTAGGCATCCTTGGAAGTGTGTGCACGGAAGCACTGAGCGCTCATTTTTCGTCAAGGGGCGTCCCCCAAGACAAAGTATTGTTGTTAATTTTACATATATGAAGTTAAAACCGTGTTGTGCAATACCAAATATTTACTCGTTTATTTTTATTTGTTTTATATATAACAAGTTCATTTTTTATTTAATAATATAGGTTATAACGTTCTAAATTATTAAAAGTAAAATTAAAAAAATACATGCCAACCAATCACAATGTAAGAAATACTTCCGGAATATCGCTAGCGGGTTGTGTAATACACACCCACGTGTGTGTAGTATATATTATAGTGTGTTTATGTTTCATTCCGGAATATCGATAGCGGGTTGTGTAATACACACCCACGTGTGTGTAGTATATATTATAGTGTGTTTATGTTTCATCCCGGAAGACGTAATCGTGTAATCTCTCTATAAAATGGACACTTTAATCATACGTGTACGGTAGGACACATAATTTGTGTGTTTATTATAACACGTGTAAGTGAAACATTGTCGTCTGCTTGGTGTTGTGATTACAATATAAATTTATAAGCGATATCGTAGAAATGTACGTTCGTAAACGAATCGTTGGGTTTTAAAATTTTTGTATAATACG
The DNA here is from genome assembly GCA_029237695.1 of Conchocele bisecta. Lineage (NCBI taxonomy): Eukaryota > Metazoa > Mollusca > Bivalvia > Lucinida > Thyasiridae > Conchocele > Conchocele bisecta. Next base: position 18,102,030 of record CM055276.1, read on the forward strand.
CCTTAGTTTCATATCCGATACGCATTATCTGTCTTAATGTTCGTATTTGCCTCTTGTATAGTTGACATAATTGCCGGTATAATATTGGAAATGTAACGTTTTTATCGGAGCGTAATAAATTACGCTGGTATTTCATATATTCGATATCGCCTAGTGTTCTCATTTTATAGAATTTTTATATACAGGATTATAACCCCCGTATTCTTCGTAAACTTCTTCAACAGTCATTAAAAATTTTCAATTCAAATTGTATTGTATTATCCATTTTCTCTAATAATATTGGTACTCGTTTTTTTCTGTTCAATTTCCAATTAGAATTTTCAAATCCATTACAATATGATTGTAGAAACGCATATCCGTAAACGAATCGTTGATTTTAAACGGTTTTATAAAATTAGTTTTATGATGTTCCGGTAGTTCTCCGATCCTATTTAGTCGCTTCGTTTCACGAATTTGATCCTTGTACCGGCGACATAATTGCCGGTATAATATTGTAAATGCAACACTTTTTATCGGAGCGTAATAAATTACGCTGATATTTCATGTATTCGATTCTGCATAATGTTTTCAATTTATAGTAATATTTTTCACCAAAGACATTACAAAATTCCAATTCCCATTCTATTTTATTATCCATTCTGTTATAATATTTTATTATAACCTATGAAATGTATCTGTTCAATTTGGACGTGAAAAACATGATGTATTTATGACACCAATATATACTTTCAAAAGTCAATTACCAATATAATTGGGACTCCCTCTTCTCAAAATTATTTTCTCCAAAAATTCATAAATTTGCTGTCGGGAGACCCAATTTTCCTCGTTAACCAATTTTTTGATTTTCGGGGGTGGTGGGGGTATTATAGAGGGTTATAAACGATACCACGGTAGGTGGTATCATTTTGACTCCCTTACTACTACTCAGCCAGATATCATTAGCCTATACTCCATATACATCTGTACAAAGCCATTACCTGCTTGGCCTCCATCCGTTTGGAACAAATCCCAAAAGCCTCATTTCTCCAGTCAAAGCCATCTACAATGTAATTGAAACACGCCATGTGATTTTGTACCTTCGGACATCTGCGTAATTTCATGAAATATGTGTACAAAATTTACAATATTTTACGTGAATGGCGTCAAAAGTTGACACAATTTTCAGAGTACATGTGGAATTATAATGTTGTCAACTTTTGACTTTATTTATGAAAAACATTGTAAATTTTGTAACTGTATTTCATGAAATCATGCAGATGTCCGAAGGTACAAAATCGCATGGCGTGTCTCATACATGATAGATAGCCTATACTCCATCTACATTTGTACAAAGCCATTACCTGCTTGGCCTCAACCTGTTTGGCACAAATCCCAAAAGTTCCATTTCTCCAGTCACAGAGACTATACTCCATATACATCAGTAGCTGATTTCACCAAAATTGCTAAGCATATTTAGCTAACTAAGTATACTATGATGGAGTAATCATTTATTTTTCTTGAAATGCTTTATTTCATATAGAACTAACGACTGCATATATTTGATGATTAAAAGTATGCAGAATTATTATACTGAATTTATTACATTATCATAGGCAAAATGGCTGTGACAATGTAATAAATTCAGTATAATAAATTGGTCAAAATATTTTATTTTATTAAATAAAATTAATAATTTGAAAAGGTCTCCCTCAAAGTGTACTTAGCTAGATAAGTATGCTTAGCAATTTGGTGAAATCGGCTACTATACAAAGCCATTACCTGCTTGGCCTCCAACTGCTTGGCAGCCATTTTCTCCTGCTGGGCATCGATGTCCTTGTGTAGCCGGTTCCTGGCTTCCAGCTCCTGTTGTCGGGCCTGGTACCCGGCCTGTCGCCTTCTCTTCAACCTCTCCTACATGGCAACGGCAGAAAAACTATACATCATGGTCCATTGGAATAAGCATTATTAATAAAGTGTAGTTTCTCTAGCTACAGTCGCATGCTACAATGTACATCATACATCATGTATTTATTAGGAAAATGAACTTTTGTAGTAATGTACAATTTGATTTATTGGTGTTTAACAGCCTATCCACAGCTAATGTCATTTAAGGCCGGGCCAGCTGGTTCGATCCTGCATTTAACCTGCTGCATTGGGAGGAAAATCCCTAATTCAGAACAGAATATTTACATTGAAATAAATATATATTCAACTTAGAATAACCTGACCTGGTTCCAGATCCATACCACACCAAAGTCACTTGGCCCCTTTCCCTAAAAGTAATACTGACTACTCTTATATGGGGTATGACCAGATTCAACTCTCACGTACGAGAAAGCCAAAGACATACCTGAAAGTAAAACCAGGTCTCCGGTGGGGATTCTGGTAAGGATGAATCCCAATTGTTAAATTACCCTTCATATGCTCCCACCAACCACCACATAATGAAGTGCGAAGTCTTGAAAAACTTTCAAAGTAATTTTTGTTTAACTACTGATGCCATGTATAGAAAGCATGTTATTAGTAAATTATACATGTACATGTATATATCGTTTGGTCATCTGGAATTAAAGGGTTAAAAAAAAGATTAAAGATTATAAATTTTACATGTGTGTTTCAATTTTACTATGTAAAACTGTTTATATATGTAATGAAAATTGCATAAGTCAAAAGTAGAGTCCAAGTGTCACTATTGTCACTACCGAGTCATTGGCAGCCAGGATAAAGTAGGTCCAGCTACCAATAACGCGATGACAACAGACATGGGATGTATGACATTCTTAACTGACTTTCACAAATGAAATAGTGAGCTGCCGAAAATCAAATTAGAAGTGCCGAAAGAAACTGATTGATTGATTGATCAGGGTTTTATGTCTACTCAACAGCAATTTATACTACAGACAGAGCTGATAGTGGCTGTACTTCATATTGGCTAAAAGATGAGTAACCTGGCCATCGTCAAACAAGGAGGGATGTTTGAGACCAGTCAGGAACTAGATCAATATAAGGTTTGACAATGTGCAGCATTGGGTAAACATTTGCCGTGGCACGAGGGAACCAGGGCCAGGGCCGTAGGCCGCGGGTTCAAACAGTTCCCGAGTGTCACGGCAAACGTGTACCCACAGCTGGACATGGTTGAACGTTATTGTTACATTTCCGTCGGAAATATCATGCAATTTATGGATATGTATGTAGTACTTTCGGTACTTTTAATCTGCTCCATTCAAACAACTGATTTACACATGCATATTCCGGGGCCGCAGTACACGTCGCGTGATGCAACCGCGCCAATTTCAAAAATTCAGTGTGACCGTTGTTAACTGGTCTGATGAAGAAAAAGCGTTCTAGTAACTTCAAGATACACATGCATTTTGTCTCCCACATATTCATTATGTGGCTCAAACAGAGATGACGTAGCTCTATGTTTACGAGAATTCAGAACGAGGCTTCCGTTTGCGAGAAAAACAACAGTCAGAAATTCAGAGTTTAAATTTGTTTTTATACGTTGTTTCATAGACGTAATTCTTCTGCCATACGAATACATAACACGCGTAGTTATCGTGGAATCGATCGACGTCAGTTACATTTATCTGTGAGGTAAGAGGGTTCATATATTTCTTGTTTTCCGTCGAAAGTTGTTCGACCTTTTCCAAGGGTACGCTTGATTACCGGTAAGCGATTCCCACACGTCTGAATGACGCGCCGGAATGAATTTCCGAGCGATTATCTGAAAGATATTTCATTCATTTACCTGAATGGTAAAATGATGCTTGTATGACATACATTTGCCGAGTGCAATTTCGCTTGATCGCGAATTAAAGAGAAATTTGTGGGCCGGAGCGGCCGGAAATAATTTATTGTCATGTCTATAAATAGAACGATAAAATTTCCGAATTGTACGGCCGATCGCCATTCGCTGGTCTACGTGACCGCGCTTAAACGTAATGGCTTAGCATTACGATGTCCCGAGTTATATTATATGGATAATTTCCCGAGTATTTATGTTGGTTTTCATTCCTGCATTTGCAGGTCGTTTACGAGGGAGGGTGCTGGAAGAGCCAATAAATCCCAACGCCGTGGGCGGAAATGAAGATGACGGGCATGCGCAGTGGCATGTAAACAAACTCGAAATTCTCGAGACTTTCCAGGTGTCCATTAGGAAATTTGAAGGGGAATCATTGAAAATTAAGGACCTAGCTACGGCTGTGGTGCAAATTAAACAGGACATGAAAAGGAGAAATGACGGAGACGGAGCTGGACAGACGGTGAATAAGAAATCCAAAACTAGTGACAGTAGTGTTGACAGTCACATTCCGGGGCCCTCGTCGGTGACAGTCTCCAGCGTTGTGGATGTTACCGACGACGACGACATTGACTCCATAATGCGTTCGCCGGTAATTGAAACTACAGGTACCGGTACGGGAGTTGCGGATCAGTTCATGTCGGACCTGGACAATTTTTTTGTACAAGAAGACGACTACGCAGAGCCAATTCAGGAGCAGGTATCTGCAATTGTCAATAAATCACTGCGACCATCGACAGTTGACCCTGAAAAAATGAAAATGATGACAACAAAATACAAACGCCCAAAAAATGTGAATGGCCTCCAAATACCCAGAGTTGATGGATTCTTGTGGAACCAGCTCCAAAATGGCACAAAAACAAATGATTACATGAAGCAAAAGATGATAGGACATCTTAATAGGGCTGCAGGACCACTTGTGAAAGCAATGAGATATGTGTACGACAATACGACACTCTGAAAGAATGTATTGGTGATACCTTCAAAATTATTTGCGCCAGTATTTCCACCATTAACGGTCAGCGGCGGGAGGCAATCAAAAAGGAACTTGACCCGAAATTCAGAGCATATGTACGGAGAATCCCATTACGGCAACCGGGCTCTTTGGAGACAATTTGACTGATCAGACTAAACTTATGGATACTACTAAGAACATTAAAATGACGTCCAAAGACAATCGGAAGGATTTTTTAGAGAAGAGGAGGGGGGCCAGCTTAAACTACAACAGCCCACCCCAAGACAAAAATCCACAAAGGGTCAACTTCAGTCCGGGGTTCAACCAGTACAAACAAACAGGTTTCCAACAACAACAGAAGACAAACTTCCCAAGGTCAGGGCCATCCGGGAAACCAAATCCGCAGAGAAAATACTTCAATCAGCAACGCAAATAAATCATGTAAGTATGGGCGGTCGATACAAGTTGATAAACACACCTGACAACTTCACAGTTGGTAAGGTGGGACACTATTGTAACAATTGGAAGAAAATCACTACAGACAAATGGGTCTTACACACTATATGTGGATATTCTGTGGAGTTAGACAATGCCCCATCTCAATGTGTTTACCCTAATCAGATTAAATTCTCAGATATAGAAGCCCAACAGATTGATTTTGAATTGGAGCGATTTATCAACAGCAATATTATAGAATCAGTGTTCATGGCCACACAAGGTGAATTTATTTCCAACATTTTTGGCCGTCCTAAGAAAGATGGCAGAACAAGAGTTATTTTAAATTTGAAACAATTCAATAAAAACATGCAGTACATTCACTTTAAAATGGAGACGCTTAAAACTGCTATCAACTTGATGTCCAAGGACTGTTATTTCGGTTCGGTTGACATAGCCGACGCGTTTTATTCCATTCCGATCGACTGCAAAGATAGGAAATACTTTAGATTTTTGCACAAAGGACAAAAATACCAATTTACTGCGCTAGTGATGGGACTGACTACAGCGCCGCGTGTTTTCACAAAAGTTTTAAAACCTGTATTTGCTTCGCTGAGATCAAAAGGACATATAAGTACAGTATATATTGACGATTCTTGTTTGCAAGGTCATTCATATGACTCTTGTCTGGCCAACATTGACGATACAGTTAAATTAATGGATAGTTTAGGACTGACAATCCATTCTTCAAAATCTTGTTTTCAACCGTCTCAGACTATTGAATTTGTAGGGTTTATTTTGTGTTCTAAGACTATGACTGTCAAGTTGACCACAAAGAAAGTGCACAGTATTGTAGCAGTGTGTTTACAAATTTTGAACAATAAATTTGTAACAATAACAACATTTGCACAAATGATTGGCAATTTGGTTGCGGCTGAACCAGGGGTGGAGTATGAACCAGGGGTGGAGTATGAACCAGGGGTGGAGTATGAACCAGGGGTGGAGTATGCCCCTCTGTATTACAAGCCATTAGAGAAACACAAAGAATTTCAATTAAAGAGGAAACGGGGAAAATATAATGTTTTTATGCCTATAACAGCAGACATCAAACCAATAATTCAGTGGTGGATAACAAATCTCCATTTGTGTCGGAAACAAGTGTCTCATGGAAATCCGAATTTAGTGATACATACAGATGCTAGTTTACTGGGTTATGGGGCTTGTATTAAATCGCAACAATTATCTACCAACGGAGTATGGTCCCCTCAGGAACAAGAGCTACACATTAATGTACTTGAATTGAAGGCTTGCGAATTAGCTTTATTAGCTTTGTGTGGTGATAAACATACCGTATTTAGCCGTGTATTGCGCGCATTGGTGTATTGCGCGCATCCCTATTTTGGGCCAAAAAAATGGGTAAAAAAACAGTTCTAGTAAATAGCGCGCAGACAATTGTCATTAGTATAAGAAAATTGCTTTCCGAGTTCACATCCACAATGCTGAACGTGTGCGGGTAGGCTTTCTCAAAGCAGTTAGTGTTGCATTTATTGGTATTTACCGATTAATATGCTAATTAAAAATTAAAAATTAAAAAAATTTACGACGCATGTAATGAATTTATTGGAACTACTGACGAAGAATTTTTGTTTTTATTTAATCCACTACATTTGGCATTCGACAAAGCAAGTCACGTGTCGCCCCGTAATCAGGTTTGATAATCAACAACACATGGCAGCCATGTGTCAGACAGACATGTTCCCCAAGGCGATACTGAAACACCTGTACCCCAGCCAAATATTGACACAGTACACACGCGTAGTGTGTATTCACCGTTTATTGATCGGGTTTAAAAATAGACATAGAAGTCGCTGTAGAATACAGCGTATAGCCTCAGCTTAGCATGTTTATTGATTGAATGTTATCCACTTATACTGTACTGATCTGACTGCGTGTATGCTACGCTGCTCGCACACGTCATAAGGTTGATTTGCTTTACAACTACTGTCCTCATTAATTATTCACATAATGGCTGACGGCACGTCATAAGGTTGATTTGCTTTACAACTACTGTCCTCATTAATTATTCACATAATGGCTGACGCGTGACGTCACATTGAAAATTTCACAACCACCGATAACAAGCTGACAACAATTGACCGATATGAGACACCAGCGTAAGATAAATTTAATTTCGAGACAGAAAATGCCAAAATGTGGCTATGTATGGAGAAATGGGGCTTATGGTATTGCAACCCGTGTAGATTCACGCATATGCTGGTGTACATGTATAACACTATGCGTATTTTAGGGCCACAAATCGATGTTCAACACCAATCTACACTTACCTCACCCGTACTTACCCATACTTTTTGTGGTGTATAACACTATGCGTAATTTAGGACCACAAATCGATGTTTCCGTTTCCGGTAAACATTACTTTTTTCTCTTCGATCAAAAAAATGGGTAAAACTGGCGCAGAAATCGGCTGGAAAAATGTTTGAAATTTATGTTCCTACTTATAACGCGCAGGGTGACTTCTGGATTAAAAATGGGGCTGAAAAAATGCGCGCAATACACGACTAAATACGGTAATGTCCATACACGCATATATACAGATAACACTACCGCTTGTGCGTATATCAACAAGTTTGGTGGGAAAAGTCCGGATCTGAATGCGATTGCGAGAGATATTTGGTTCTGGTGTATTGACAGACACATTCATTTAAGTGCTGCCCACATCGCTGGCGTTGAGAATGTTGAGGCAGACAGATTGTCGCGTAAGTTTAATGAAGATCTAGAATGGTCACTAGATCAAACAGTTTTTCAACAAATTAACGACATTTATGGACCTTTAGAGGATGATGTGTTTGCGTCGCGACTTAACAATAAATTGGACAAATATGTTACTAGATCCCCTGAAGCCTTTGCTTGGGCAATTGATGGATTCTCACTGAACTGGAAATGTGAATTATTATATATGTTTCCGCCTTTCAGTCTGGTGACGAGGGTATTGCAGAAACTAGTCAGGGATCAAGCCGAGGTGGTTCTAGTGGAGCCAATTTGGACTACACAGAGCTGGTGGCCACAATTACTGCACTTAATCAGTCAACAAAGCTACTTCCTGCCGTCGCCTCAGAAGATTCTTCGTCTGCCACACAAGCCGTCAATTCGACACCCACTCAAGAAAATGGTCCTGGGTGTTTTCAGGTTATCCGGGAGGCGCTGTGCACACAGGGATTTTCTGAGCAGTCTGCCCGACTCATCAGTAATTCGTGGCGAAAATCTACACAGAAACAGTACTCAACATACATTGAGAAATGGTTACGATTTTGTTCTGGACGAAAAATTAATTCAGTTGCGGCCCCTGTGACCAGAGTTGTTCAATTTTTGACCTGTATGTTTAACCAATTCTTACACTCAGTGCGATAGGTACTGCCAGAGCAGCTATAAATGCATATACAACCACATGTAGTGGAACAGACTACAGTTCTAGCATTTATCTGAAAAAGTTTATGCGGGGTGTGTTCAACACAAGACCAAGATTGCCTAAACATGTAGTTGTTTGGGATGTGAATATTGTGTTCACTTTTTTCGTAGTAATGTGGATGACTCTCTTATAGCGTTATCTCGAAAAATATGTATGTTATTTCTTTTACTGAGTGCACAGAGGTGCCAAACATTGCCCTTGATGTGCTTGGATGACATTGATTTGAAGAATGACCAAGTGACGATATATGTTAATCAGTTGTTGAAACAATCTCGACCTAAATATCACCAGGCACCTATTGTACTTAAGAAATACGAAGATAAAAGGTTGTGTATTGTAGAAACATTTTGTCAATACTTGCACCGGACAAGTCCTCTCCGTGACCCATCAGAAACAAAATTTCTTATCAGTACGCAAAGTCCTCATAAAGGAGTATCAAAAGATACTGTAGCTCGATGGGTGAAGCAGGCAATGGCCGGTGCGGGTATTGATGCAAGTTTCACAGCTCATAGTACACGAGCAGTTGCTACAAGCACGGCAAAAGCCAAGGGTGTGTCGCTTGACGTCATAGCAGACTGCAGGCTGGTCTAATGTGAAGACTTTTCACAGGTTTTATGACTAGCCACTAGGGCCGATACATGCATCTGTGCAGTCCGCCGTGTTGGACTGAAATGCTTAGTGGCATATCCCATACATGATTGTATTCATGCCAATGTTAATTAGTTTCTGTTTACCTACTTGCTAACTATACATGTACGTGTACATTGAAAATTCAACTCTAAAATCTCTGTTTGAGCCACATAATGAATATGTGGGAGACAAAATGGTTAGATTAAACGAGACTTACCTTCGCAGAAGGTCAGTAGAAGTTTGATCGACGTTTTGTCGACCACTGATTCATTATGGGATTAAACACCCACCCACCACTACCCAGGTGGATTGATTTTTCAATGTTTGCTATTGTCAAGCATATTTGGCGTCATGCTTGACAACATACTCTGAAGACTGAATTCTCGTAAACATAGAGCTACGTTATCTCTGTTTAATCCCATAATGAATAAGTGGTCGACAAAACGTCGATCAAACTTCTACTGACCTTCTGTGAAGGTAAGTCTCGTTTAATTTAACCATTATGTAGGTGCTGGCATGGCCCCGAAATGAGCATCGTCTACAGCCATGGTCAAACAGCACGCGCTGTACGTTTGAACACGGCTGTGAGCGATGTCAAACAACGGCGGTCATGTAACAATGGTGATTCTATGCAATTCTACAATGTCTCCATTTGTTGGCTGATGGCAATGTACAAAAATGCATACAGAACTAAAATAATGGCCACAGCTGAGAAGTGCTCATTCATGTTGTTTGTTTATTGTTTGTTTATCAGCCTATCAACAGCTAAGGTCATTTAAGGCTGGGCCAATAGGTTCGATCCCGTATATATTCAGCCCTGAAATTAGGATAACCTGACCTGGTGCCAGGTCCATGTTCATACCAGACCAAAGTCACTTGGCCCCTTCCCCTAAAGGTAATAAGATTATGTATAATCGTAATAATCACATAGGGGGTATAACCAGACTCAACATACAAGAATGCCAACGACGTACGTGAGGGTCAAACCAGGTCTCTGGTCGGGCTTCCGTTAAGGATGAACCCCAATCGTTAAATTACAAATCGCATTCTCCCACCTGCCACCCAGCCGTGATTGCTGATGACATTGGCAACCAGCATAACCACAAATCAGCCTGCGCATTGCGCAGTCTGATTTGGGGCTATGCTGATTGGCATCCAGCCACTGAAGCAGGTCAACTGCCATCAGCAAAATAATTAGATTATAATCATACTGAGTGAATTACAACTCTTGCAACTGTCGCAAGGTCACTGTTCTCAGCCTGCGACCCATATTATACTATCACAGGTGTTCAAGGATACATGTGTACAAGACAAAGGATAACATAGTCTGCAGCCAGTTTCTGTCCAAGAAGTGCCTATGGTACAAACTGAAAAGCAAAACAGTGCATCATATATAACACAGTAGAAACGCATTACTCACTAGAGAAAGTAAGCAGAGGCCCACGGATACCCCTAACCACCGTCTGGACCGACAAATAAAACTTAAACACAAATATTTAAAAAAAACTTTAGAGCAATGTTCTAAGTAATTTGACCTTGGACAGGAAGGCCATATGGGTGTGGTATGGAATGAAAATATCAAAAATGTCAATCCGACTTACCGTTGCAGAGATAATGGGTAATCGACAACTTTAACGCAAATCTTACGGACGCAAATTTCTAAGTAATTTGACCTTGACCTTGGACATGAAGGCTGCATGAATGTGGGATTGAATGAAAATATGGATGATGATAAGGAAGTATACGAAGTTTGAGGTTAATCCGACTTACCGTTACAGAGATAATGGGTACCCAAAAACTTTAACGCGGACAGACTAACGGACAGACGGAAGGAATTACGAAAACTATATACCCCTCGACATACATTGTACTTTGTATGCCGGGGGTATAATTAGCACATGATCACTTACTGGTATGTACATTTTACTGTTTGTTTGTTTATTGGTGTTTAACGGCCTATCAACAGCTAAGGTCATGTAAGGCTGGGTCAACGGGTTCAATCCCGTATTTAAAGGCCCAACTGGGATATAAAAGCCACCAGATGGCGCTGGGCAGGCTTTTTGATAATTTTATGCATGCTTCACTTCAGGGACACATTTTCAGATATTTTAGAAATACCACTGAACAAATAAGTACACTATTTCGCACAGACATAGATAATATAACTTTGAAAGGTTTAGAAAAAATTGGATTTAAGAAAACAAATGTAAATGTGCGTTTGAAGTAATACAATGTACTCAACTGACAACTGATTCAAACTTGCCGGGCGGAGCGTAGCTGTTACATATGTAATTCATGCATAGAGCTGAGTTCATGACCCGACATTGTAAACAACTCCACGTGTTTAGTGATAACGCTAACAGCTAAACTGTCTGTATGGTCAACATCAGACAGTGTGCCAGCCTCACAACTTTTGATTTTGGACAGTAATATCAAATTAAATGTGTGGTTGGTATGCACATAACAAGGTGAATGAAACAAAACCATGGTTTAATAGACCAGCAAGAGAAATATTTCGCCTAGAACTTGATACAGTGGCTGTGAAAATGCAGTATATACTAATTATAAACAGCATATACTCGGGTTAGTATGCACAGTCACAAAACAGCATATATGTGCAGTGTAGTCTGATCTGGAATTTACATGACTACATGAATTCAAGTTTGCTAGCAGCCTTATTTCATGTATCCTAACACATACCAGTATGGCTATTTCAACACTGCTCTCTAATTAGCTGTCAGCATATATTATATCTGCAGCAATGCAGTTTAACTGGGACGGGGTTATCTGTGGAATGACATGACACAGTTACACATTTTTATAAAATACCGACTTATTACAAACACATATTCTTATATATTGGTTACTACATGTACTTACAAAATACATCGGAGATAGGAACCTTGTTCAGGTCCAGAAGCACAATATAGGTTTCACTATATATACATGACACACTCTAATTAATTAACGGACACTGGACACGTTACGAAATGCATATCCCCGGATCAGCTGGTGCATCCGCGCAGCCTCATCAGGATCTACACTGTTAAGTTTGGTGGTCATTCATGGTGGCTCTAATTAATGATGTAAACTGCATCATGCTATAGTCATGTGCTATCTGATTGTGAGTTAAACTGATCAAACACTCAATAAGCCCCATTTACTTATTGTGTGACACATGGAAAGGTGTTTCATTCAATTTTACTTCTTTCTATTTTCAATAATTTATATAATAGCATCAAAATACTCTTTGCTTTGAAATAGTAAGCAGCAAAATACTATATAAGTTTTAACACTTTTAGTAAATTCTCAATCATTTTCCTGCACAAATAAAACATACAGATACTATGAGAGGGACTGGTATACACTGTATCATTTGTGTGTGTTATGGGACCACACGTTTGATAACAAACCTACATAACATATATCTAGATACTGGTCAGCATGGTCAGTACAGAAACCCCTACACTGGCTATCCAGCTGCCCCCTCACTGTTCTACATTGAGAGCAGACGACAAACATGTGCTGCTGTTTATGTATTCTATTTATAAAGCCAGTGTATAACTGACAGGCTGAGGACGCTATCAGTAATTGGATATGCCCCTCCTACTAAATTCGGTACCAGGGCACCGATTGTTGGGCCTTTAAGCTGCTGCATTGGGACGAAAATCCCAAAATCAGAATGGAACATTTACATCAAGAAAAAATATATTCAGCCCTGAAATTAGAATAACCTGACCTGGTGCCAGGTCCATACCACATCAAAGTCACTTGGCCCCTTACCCTAAAAGTAATAGGATTAGGAATATTTGTGTTACTGACATACATGTACAAGGGTTATAACCAGATTTACGGTAACCCTCATAGTTGCATATCGGACTAACAAATATTTTCATAACAGACCATAATTATGCTATCGGCTACTAATCAGTCAGTATGTTTGGCAATATGTGGTACACGGCAAACCATGCATTTGGAAGTATAAACAATGTCCAGAATAGTGCTAGTTTCCACAAGAATAGACAAAATCAAATTCCGGTTATAAGCTAATATGGGCTTTCAGTGGGTAAGGTAATATTACGTTTTCTTCATTACAACAGTAATTAAACGATTAACAGCAGTACTGAATTATTATTTATCATTCAAAATCCCATCCACTAAGAATACAACTATTAGGAGACGATAGTTCCATGTCATGTGCATCAAATATTTGAAAACCATCTAACATATATGATTGTTGGAGATATTTTGGTGGCAATTTTAAAATGGTAGCCATTTTTGAAACATGTAACTCGTATGGATAGTACAGTTATTAAATTATAGAACATGTTAAATATTGTGAGAGAAACAAGAGTTGTCAGAAGACAATGAAGCTCGCCTGTTGGCAGTCTTCACTCAAACTTGGCACAGTTGCAAAAAAAAACATGAATATTATATATAACTTGACCTTGGGTTAAGGGGCGTGCGGTGGACCTTGACATTGGGGTCAGTGGTGCAAGGTGGGTCGTGGGTTTGCTATAGCATAATATAGCATATTAAGATGAATGCATGTATGAAATATCAATGCGCTCCCTGAAAACAAAAGTAAAACAAAATTTAACCCAATGTTAAGTTTATGAACGCACTAACTTGGTGATTTTCTACAGCATGATAGCTATTCACATGAGGAATGCATGTATGAATGTGCTAAGTTTGTGACCTTGACCTTGAGGAAAGGGGTGGGGGGGTTGGTCATGGATTTTCTGTAGCACAATAGAGGATCATCAGATGAATGCATGTATGAAATATCAAAGCGTTCCCTGTAAAGAAACATAAGTTACACAACATTGGGGAAAGGGGTGGGGGAGGGGGGTGGGTGGGTGATGGATTTGCTGTCGCACACTAGAGGATCACATGAATGTATGTATGAATGAAATATCAAAGTGTTCCCTGTAACGAAACAGAAGTTATAAGACATTTACCCCAACGTTAAGTTTATAAATTTGCCTTTGGGGTAAAGGTTGGGTGGTGGGTTGTGGATTTGCTACAGCATGATAGAGGGTCATCTGAGGAATGCATGTATGAAATATCAAGGCGTTCCATGAAAGGAAACAGATGTTATAAAACATTTACCCCATTAAGTTTATGAATGTGCTAAGTTTGTGACCTTGACCCTGTGGTAAGGGGTTGGGTGGTGGGTCATGGATTTGCTATAGCACGATAGAGTATCATCAGATGAATGCATGTATGAAATATCAAGGCGTTCCTTGTAAAGAAACAGAAGTCATAAAAAGACATTTACTCCAACGTTAAGTTTATGTTTGTTTGTTTTGTTTATTGGTGTTTAACGGCCTATCAACAGCTAAGGTCATGTAAGGCCGGGCAAACGGGTTCGATCCTGTTTTAACCTGCTGCATTGGGGGAAAAATCTCAAAATCAGAACGGAATATTTACATCGAGAAAAAATATATTCAGCCCTGAGATTAGAAAAACCTGACCTGGTGCCAGGCCCATACCACACCAAAGTCACTTGGCCCCTCCCCCTAAAATAGGATTACGATTAATCGTAATACTCACATAATAGTGTAGCAGCAGCACTTAAATAAGTGCTCTAGTTAAGGAGATGGGTCAACCGGAAGTACCACAGTAAGTGTCATATATCAAAATGTTTGTCTTGGTGTCAGGATTCTGAAAACCAATGTTGCCATTGTAGCAATTTTGTGCCTGTGTCACAGAATATTCTCCCCCCCAGAATATTCTCCCCACCTGGGGGGGAAAATATTCGCCGAATATTTTCCCCTCCACACAAATATTCTCCCCCCCCCACCTCCATTCATTGTAAAATTGGGTGGTGGGGATAAT
Organism: Conchocele bisecta; assembly: GCA_029237695.1. Taxonomy (NCBI): domain Eukaryota; kingdom Metazoa; phylum Mollusca; class Bivalvia; order Lucinida; family Thyasiridae; genus Conchocele; species Conchocele bisecta. Next base: position 18,117,159 of record CM055276.1, read on the forward strand.
ATTGTAAAAGGCGAATAATTTGCCCCCCCCCTCCCAGTCAGCCAACACTCATATCACAGAGGGTTTGGTTGACTGGGGGGCGGGGGGCAAATTATTCGCCGAATATTATCCCCCCCACCTCTCCTCTACACCACACTCATATCACAGACGGTTTGGCTGACCGGGGGGCGGGGGGCAAATTATTCGCCGAATATTATCCCCCCACCTCTCCTCTACACAACACTCATATCACAGACGGTTTGGCTGACTGGGGGGCGGGGGGCAAATTATTTGCCGAATATTATCCCCCCAACTCTCCTCTACACAACATTCATATCACAGAGGGTTTGGCTGACTGGGGGGCGGGGGGCAAATTATTCGCCGAATATTATCCCCCCCCACCTCTCCTCTACACCACACTCATATCACAGACGGTTTGGCTGACCGGGGGGCGGGGGGCAAATTATTCGCCGAATATTACCCCCCCACCTCTCCTCTACACAACACTCATATCACAGAGGGTTTGGCTGACTGGGGGGCGGGGGGCAAACTATTCGCCGAATATTATCCCCCCACCCTCTCCTCTACATCACACTCATATCACAGACGGTTTGGCTGACTGGGGGGCGGGTGCAAATTATTTGCCGAATATTATCCCCCCAACTCTCCTCTACACAACACTCATATCACAGAGGGTTTGGCTGACTGGGCGACGGGGGGCAAAATATTCGCCGAATATTATTCCCCCCCCCCCTCTCCTCTACATCACACTCATATCACAGAGGGTTTGGCTGACTGGGCGACAGGGGGGCAAAATATTGACCGAATATTATCCCCCCCCCCCTCCTCCTCTACATCACACACATATCACAGAGGGTTTGACGGAGGGCAAATTATTCGCCGAATATTATCCCCCCCCCCCCCCCACATTAACAGTAATAAAAGGTCAGGAAAAAGGGGGGGGGGAGAATATTCCGGTGGAGGGCAAAATATTTGGCGAACATTCTACCCCCCGGGGGGGAGAAAATATTCGTAATGAGGGGGAGATTATTCGCCTGGGGGGTGGGGAGAATATTTGGCGAACATTCTGCCCCCGGGGGGGGAGGGAAATATTCTGGGGGGAAAATATTCGTTTACACCGGCTGAGATTTTGGGATAAAAAGACGGAATTTTAGCTAAAAAGTGGGGAAAACTGGAATCGACAAATATTACGAAATTGTGTTTACATATGTAATCCACATATTCATATCATCTACATATATATTGTACAATATAATTAAAGCATTTTCTGGAATATAAACCATACATTTTAGTTAACATTTCCAAGGCGGTTCTCATTTTCTCACTTTTGCAGTGAAAATACGAATGCGTATGGAAGCCGATGATGCCAGAAAATGTTCACATTTACATTTTGAAGTACAGGAATGAAATTTGTAATATACAGTGTATTCACACAATACCTTCAATTGTTCTTGTGTTAATTAGTACATAGTCGGTACCACCTTAGAGCATAAACACATCAATGTGTCTCAAAAAGTGGCACTCGGGATAAAATTGCGGACCAGTTTACATCTGGTAAGTAAAGTTGTCTTAATTCCTCTAACCATCTGTATTAAATAATAAATGATTGTTCTCTATATTTAATAAATACATACCTCCTTATCTGTCCCAGATAATTACCAGGTGGCAGAACGTGAAAAAAGTGAAAGTGGTAACGTTTTAATTTAAGTTCAAGCTCCATCTACCAGGTATCTGGGACAATAAATACCTCAATATCTGAAAATAAGTGAAATTCATAAAACCAAGAAATCAATTCAAATTCTCCTGCTGACTATTTCAGGAATATTCATGAGACCTTGTCGAGTGACTAAATTGGTCGACTTAAATGGTATAAACGTACATTGGTGGGACGTCATATGCGACTTCGCTAGATGCAACAATCAAAACAGCAACCATCGTGGCGTCATAATTATGTTCTACCAAGAGATTTATAGTGTAAATAAAAACACTGAATGAATTTAGTGTACGTGATTGTTCAAACCTCCCTATTGTGTTGCCACAAAAACATTTTGAAGCCATATTAGATTCCATCTTATTGCATGTATGCATTATAATAAACGGGGCTAATTATATTTTAGACCAGTGAAGCACCTGCACAATACTTCCATTTGTCATGACGTGACACAATACATTAATACACATGCTGGTGAAGGCATACACTAGTAAAATATGAGATAAGCTCGGTCTTGTCAGATCATGAGCAGACACATTTTAGGCACATAGTAAATATGGTATGACTATAATCGCATGCGAGCATCTTCATCAGGTTAGATAATATATAAGATCTACATAAAGTTGCATGTAAAGTGCTCCAATATTTTTCTCTAATGTCTACCAATTTGCACCAATTACATTATGAAAATATACGGTAAGTGGAAAGTTTATCTTGTATTTCTAAGCGAAAGTGAAATGTGATATTTTCAGTTAGACATATGTACATATTGTATAGGTCATTCATGAGATATGAATACAGTAGCCAGTATGCATGTTTTTCTGTCTAGTCATTACATTGCAGATACTCAATTTCCATGTCGTGAATCTGCACATTTAGCAGTTCAAACGGTTCTGTTTTCGACGGATTCGACCACACAATATCTTGCAGATCGTCCACTTCACACTTGCAAGCGGCCATACACGTTGGATCATTGTGTACGCACGTGCATCGTTCTGCACAGGAGTTTGTACATTCACAAACTAAAGTGTTCAAAAGCTCCGGTGCTGCAAGCGATTGACTCATTAACTGTGGCTGAAGTGTGCCCGTTCCAGGTCGTTCATACCCAAATCCAACTGGATCTTGCACGACATTATTTGGAATGTTAGCTTTGCGCCATATCATAAGTTGATACAAACACATGCGGACAAGGAGACCAAAGCTGTTTTCCATCGGAGGCAGCATTTTTCCAGTGACATTCATTTCTGTGTTCTCACAGCGCAACATATTCAGTGGCATAGTCATTTTCCCCCATACATATCCTCGACAACATCATATTGTGAAAAAATATAGATTTGGACACTTCACCAGTAGTTCCTAATGTTGCCAATGCATCATGTTCAGCAGACTTCAGTATCAGTATGCAGAAGGCCGATCTCTTTCCATGATCAAAGAATGAGCTAGTTGTGTCACATCCTGTCAGACATTACATTGGCAGAAGTAGGTTTCGCCGTCGAGGAGCTCGAGGCATGTTGTCACAGATCACATGAATAGGAATATACCACATTAAATGTGCATGCTTCCCAGTATGACCTGTTAAGAAGACGAGAGTCTGCTTGCAGCTATCTCTGGACGATGGTGAATGAGGAGGACAAGACTGGACTGGATACTACAATTGTTTAATTGCTTCTGCAACCATCAGAGGCTTTGACACAGTGTAGTATCATTTTCGTGTCAGCTTCTTGAATGGACTTCACTAACGGTGGACCGTGTTACTTTAATGACCCTAAATTCCTGACCTCCGCTGATAAACATAACTTGATTTTCAGCAAGCAAGGTACAATTGTGCATTGTGTAATACTGAACAAGCGCAGACTTATTCCTGCAATTAATGAGAACTTGTGACCAGTTTGGTGGGATCCGGATTGCTGGTCGCACGTTTATAGCACTTCCTTGCACGCCCCATGTTCGTTTCTCATGCGTTTGGTCCTTGATGCTGCCGTTAAGATACTTGTCCAACTCTACATGAATTTACTGTACAGCGATGTCACTGTTAGAGAGTCTACTACGATTCAAAATAAAATTGAAGAGCCCCATCACCATTTTTTTGTAATTGTGACAATATGTCGTGTTGTGTCATTCATCATCTGAACTACGATGGCATCACATGCTGTTATAGTGTTCAATGTTTATATTCCTTCCAGACATGGAATAGGCTGTGATTTTACTGTTGATACCATCTTACCATCCTCAGTAAACATGCTTAACGGAACTGGCGCATTTTCAACCTTTTTCTTGGCAGTGACAGCCAAAGGACAATAGTTTTTCGTCCATACTCGCAGTATTCTTCTTTACTTTAACTGACTTTCTCATTTCAGACATTGCTTTCAGAACTGACCGCGGTAATATGTCATACAGGCTTTTTTCAATTTTTCCATCATCTGGGTCTGCAAGCCTCTCTTCCACAAACTGTGTTAACATCCTGGTCATCTTTTCAAGTGCATTTACCGGACTATCCTCATTATCTGCTGGTGCAATGGCCATGTTTATTTATTGCAGCACAGAATAACATTTGGGGTACGGTATGTGAAAAATTGTGATTTGCTTGTTTAGGACAGGGCAGGCGTCTGGACACCCCCATCTGGATCCGCGCCTGTTGTGGTGATTTCATCTCCAAATGATGAAACGTTTAAGTTTGCGTCCAATGTAGTATATTGCAATACGAACGACATGTATATATACAAATATCGTACAGTAATGTTATACATGTGTGCAACAAATAACCTGTTAATTTGAAGTACTTATATGCAAGGAAATTGGTGCTGTCTTGGAACGGTCAGTTGCCAATTATGGTTTATATGTTACAGAAGGTTGTAATTTAATTGCTATATGTCAGTTATACATGTTATAACCCTGTTTGCATTATATAAGTGTTATGTATTCTCAAAAATTGCGGATTCCAGTTTTCAGCCTTTTTTTTTTACAAAAAGTCATCTTTTGACCCAATAATCTCAGCCGGCACAAAGTTGCCACAATGTCAACATTGGTTTACTGATTCCTGACATGAAGACGAACATTTTGGTATATAACATGTAATGTGGTACTTCCGGTTGACCCCTCTCAAAATTTGCCGGGAGCTGCTGCTCTACTATAAGGGGTATAACCAGATTCAACTGTCACATACAAAATGCCAAAGACGTATATGAGGGCCAAATCAGGTCTCCAGTTGGAATTCCGGTAAGGACGAACCCCGATCGTTAAATTACCCGTCGCATTCTCCCACCTGACACCCACGTTAAGTTTATGTTGATCTTGGGGAAAGAGGTGGGGGGGTCATGGATTTGCTGTAGCACAATAGAGGATCATCAGATGAATGCATGTATGAAATATCAAAGCGTTCCCTGTAAAGAAACAGAAGTTACACAACATTTACCCCAACGTTAAGTTTATGAACATGCTAGGTTTGTGACCTTGACCTTGGGGTAAGGGTTCGGTGGTGAGTCGTGGATTTGCTACAGCATGATAGAGGGTCATCTGAGGAATGCATGTATGAAATATCAAGGCATTCCATGAAAGGAAACAGATGTTATAAGACATTTACCCCAACGTTAAGTTTATGAATGAGCTAAGTTTGTGACCTTGACCTTGGGGTAAGGGTTGGGTGATGGGTCATGCATTTGCTACAGCATGATAGAGGGTCATCTGAGGAATGCATGTATGAAATATCAAGGCATTCCATGAAAGGAAACAGATGTTATAAGACATTTACCCCAACGTTAAGTTTATGAATGTGCTAAGTTTGTGACCTTGACCTTGGGGTAAGGGTTGGGTGGTGGGTCATGGATTTGCTACAGCATGATAGAGGGTCATCTGAGGAATGCATGTATGAAATAACAAGGTGATCCATGAAAGAAAACAGAAGTTATAAGACATTTACCCCAACGTTAAGTTTGTGGACGCCGACGACGCCGGGGGTATGCCATAAGCTCTTCTTGCAGGCGAGCTAAAATACAACTTACTTTATTATTATTCATGCAAATTATTCCATGCACTTACAGGCATGTATTTTGTAGAGCAGTAACGTAGAGGTCACGCAGTCCACTGAGTTGTATGCAGATTATGTCCATTAGTACTGTCCAGCAGAAGTAGATTGATTGGAATGTGATAATTAAACACTACTAACATGATACCATATGTCGAGTTATAACAGTAAATACAGAAGTATTGTTTATTAAATAACCAAGTGTATACTAGAACGTGACAGAGCATGTGTCTTGATTTGTAAACTAAAATCTCGAAAGCCTCCACAAAAGTTATTTAAAAAACTAAAAGACAGCAAACCACTTAAATTGGCGGCCATTTTGAATATATACATGCCTCTTTTGCATTTTAGTAGTACAGCATTTGAAGCATCCAAGTCATCCTGCCTTAAAATAACTATTTGGATGTGGAAACCGCATCAAAATCTCGCGTATAACAGAATATATAGCCAATAGCCATATTTTCATTCTTCGATGGCGGCCATCTTGTTTTATACAAATTAGGCATATTGAGTTCCAGTTTCTGCAGCAGAAGAACTGTTTATTAAATATGCAAGTGTATGCTAGAACATGACAGAGCATTCATCAGTTATGAACTAAAGTCTCGAAAACGTCCACAAAAGTTATTTAAAAAGCTAAAAAAGACAGCAAATTTTTAAAATTGGCGGCCATTTTGAATATATATATGCCTCTTTTGTATTTTATTAGTACGGCATCTGAGTCATCCTGCTTTGAAATAACTATTTGGATGTGGAAACCTTAACAAAATCTCATGCATAACAGAATATATTGCCAATAGCCATATTTTCATTTTTCGATGGCGGCCATCTTGAATTTATGCAAATTAGGCATAGTGAGTCCAAACTTATGCAACTGAAATATTTTTCTTCTGACTCAGGGCATCTTTACGGACATTTTTATACCCATCTGGCTCTGCCAAGGGGGGGGGTACATGGTGAGCCTTCCTGGCCCACCGCCTAATAGCTAAAATCCTTTATTATTATGGTTTGATCTACGACTGTACCAAATTTCATGCTTGTGTCACAAAATGCACAATTCAGCTTAAAATCACGACATATCGATTCCTCTAATACAAGAATGCCAAAGACGTGCCAAACCAGGTCTCCAGTCGGGATTCCGGTAAGGATGAATCCCGATCGTTAAATTACACATCGCATGCTCCCACCTGCCACCCACTATATTTTTTTTAATCTGTAATAAAACACTGACAAGAACAAACCTTTGAGACAAAATCTGACAACACAGTGCATTTAACATCAAATGTAATATCAGTCTTTCACCAGTACCACAACCGGAATGAAGAGACAAGGCGGCCACCTTGTCTGTCATTTTGTCCATTTTGTATGCTAATAATTAAACAAGTCATGGGGTGAGAATGCTTGGTTCGCCTCGTCTGGGTTTTATTCGAGCTGTAGCGATAATTTTATAACCAGAATCAAAATTTGATTACCTCTGGTTACAGCCCTGCAGCTAACAGGAATAATATTTCCAAAACTTAAGGCAAACAGCATACGCCCAGATCTATGATGGCTTATTAGGAATGTTTTGTCTCTGTTTCTCTGCCTCATAGCCTCAATGAGATGAAAATTGTGTTCCTTCGAACCTGAAGGTTCATAGAAATGAAGAAACAAAATTTAAGATTCTTAATTTTCATCAAGGTCACACAAATCACACTGGGTAGATAGCCATCGAAGTGAGAAAGAAGCTATTGGTGAAGTTTGGTAATACATCATCCAACTAACGGATCAAGAGATATTCAACATTTGGACGTACATCAAAAATTATGTGACCACACTCAGGCTGTCTCACTACTAGGCCCTGGGCGTACCGGCATAAATATGTTTTTTAGTACCATCTCTGCGCACCAAAGATTTTTGTTACCAATGTGACTGAACATATATACTCTATATATTCCCGCATGATAGACCTCCAGAAGTAGTAGCTTAAGCCTAGTAATTTGCATAAACAATATGGTCGCCAATGAAAAAGTACTTCACTACATGTTATCAATCCATTTTATTAGGAATATGATGTACAAAAACCAAAATGGCCGCCATTTTACACGAATTATATGAAGTATTTAAAGAAACAGGCACGCACAAGCAGTTAAGTGTCGACACCACACACATATATAAACTAACATAGTCTCAAGGTGTTTAGCATATTGGTATTAATAATAAAACGCAACAAAAACATAACATTTGTGGTATAAAGGTGTTATATTGCATTTACAATATGGTCGACCTTATGAAATGCATATCCAGTTTCTGGGATATTTATATGCAACGGCGTTGTTTCAGCAGCCACAGAATGGTTAATGCAATCGCAATGCTGATATGTCATAACTGACATGTTATACAGTGGTTATAAACGAATTTCTTGATAAAAAGAGAAGTGAATAAATCCAAAATGGCCACCATTTTATACGAATTTCGTAAACTATATTTATAACTTTGATATAAATGTCGGTACCACATACCCGTTCAAAGCTGCAAATATCACATGCATTTTATGCACATTCGCTGATATACAGCTTACTAAAAGAATGAAAAAGAACATACACATATTAATTTGCATATTTATGATATCCATCACTGTAAAATTGGAACAGGAATTTCTGGAATTCAGTTCACGTATTACACAAAACATAGAGCAAACCGTTCAGCTTCGACGATTAAACCATTGTTATACATATACATTCTATCGGTAGCGGCTGAATCAAAAATGACAATTGTATATTATTTATCGTTTTTAGTATGACTAGAAGCTGTAATACATACCCGATTTTACATTTACAATATATTGTACTGTGTGCTTATCATGCGATTTGGGGACTGTACATGTGCTTGTTTGATGATTAAAAGTGAAATATCCCCTGCAAACGCTCATTAGTAATATTATATCTGTCTGATTGGACATATTGTGGACATCATGTGTTATTCCATTTTGTATTTTGTCTCGTGCATTACCATGCACGGCATACTGTGCAAGAAGAAACGTCAATATGAGTAAGAAATTCATATGACAAAATTAAATTGAAGCGAAATTATGTAACATAGCCAATTAATATAATATAACATACATCATGCATGCCCTTGCACGAAATTAATGCCAAATAAGACTAAATGAAAGTTAGAATTGTCGACATTACACTACCGTTGTACACTGTTCTGTTATTACCACTTGTAACGTAAACATGTAACATAGATGAATGTCCATGCAACCAGCATTTGATATGAATATCATGATCGAGTATATGAGTCTGACATACCTGTTTGAACATGTAGCGAACATTATATATCACTTCATTCGTTTAATAGTTTGTTCTTACTCATTGCTTACTTTATGTTGATTATACTGACCTCAGGGAAACATGACGGCAAAGCATGCAAGAGGGTTATCATGTGTGTTTTGATCAGAAACATTACAAACAATGTCAAGATACATTGTACCCACCACTATCGCCGAACACGACTACCAAAACAACGTATACTAAGCGGTTCATTGTGGGACCGTGTACCGCTAATCATGGAATCCATTTTAGTGCCCATTCAATACTCGACCTACCTGCGCGTATTTGGTGCATTATCCTTATTTTACAGGCAAGGAAGTGGTGTTCGGTCTGTCGAATGTATTAATTACTATTTTTCATACACATGCATACTTAACTGAACTTAAGTGGACCAATATATGTCTAGGGTTAGTGAAGATGGGCTATTAATAATTACAACCCAATATGAAATGGATATGCCATTTGCTCATGTAGCACATTTATTGACATAACCTATGTGTATACGTAGGCGAGTCTCTGACTAATCAACCATATGTATGTTACTTGTTCGACTTGCATACCGTACAGTGACACACATTCCAAACAAATGCAATATAAGAAGTCCTTCTCATTGCAACTACACAAACACATTCTGGAATGGTACATGTTTTTCATAAGCATGAATTCCATGGCCAGCATAGTATGATTCCGAAATGTAGGTATATTTAATAATATAAGAATGTTACTTATTAAACCAATATAAATTAATATTCCAACTGCTGGTCGTGGAATGCATGTTTGTGCCACGTTGAAAGCTTCGCCGCTATGTGCGTGTTCTGTGTTTAGCCTGATGCATTACCGTTCTTCTATACATCGGCTCATGTGTCTCCTTTGGGATTTCTTGTTAGCATAGCATGCACAAATATAATGAGATATGACAACAACAAAACACTTATGAAACAGCCACAGAAATAATTTATTCACATGGGTTGTTTATCATATCTGAAAAGATAACAAATAGAACTAGGAATACAAGTATAACCTTCGATCATGAAACAGGAAGACTTATAGGCAAAATGAACTAGATTGGTCAGTAAGCGAGGCTTGCGGAATACCCCCCGCATGGGCCCAGGTACCACTAAAATATGTAAAAATGTCCAAGTGTGTGGGCTTGGACCTTGACTTTGGGCTTAGCGGGAGCGGCATGAATGTGAATTTGTCAAAGGGTGGTAGAGGTCCATAGGAGCAATGCGTGTGTGAAATGTGAAGCAGATCCGAGCAAGGAAATAGAAGTCATAACCGATTTCTCTGATGTTAAGTTTTGTAAAGAGACCAGGTATGTGACCTTGACCTCGAGATCAGCGGGAATTTGTCACAGCATGATAGTAGAGCCTTACAGGAATGCATGCATAAAATATTAAGAATTTTCGATGAAAGAAATAGAAGTTATAACGTATTTCTCTGATGTTAAGTTTTGTAAAGAGACTAAGTATGTGACCTTGACCTTGGGATCAGCGGGGGTTGGACGGTCGTAGATTTGTCACAGCATGATAGTACAACCTTAGAGGAATGTACGAGTGAAATATTAAGAATTTTCAATGAAGGAAATAGAAGTTATAACTTATTTCTCTGATGTTCAGTTTTGTAAAGAGACTAAGTATTTGACCTTGACCTTGGGATCAGCGGGGGGTTGGACGGTCGTGGATTTGGCACAACATGGTAGTAGAGCCTTACAGGAATGAATATGTGAAATATTAAGCATTTTAGATGAAGGAAATAGAAGTTATAACATATTTCTCTGATGTTAAATTTTGTAAAGAGATTAAGTATTTGACCTTGACCTTGGGATCAGCGGGGGTTGGACGGTCGTGGATTTGGCACAGCATGGTAGTAGAGCCTTACAGGAATGCATGTGTGAAATATTAAGCATTTTAGATGAAGGAAATAGAAGTTATAACAATATTTCTCTGATGTTAAGTTTTGTAAAGAGACTAAGTATTTGACCTTGACCTTGGGATCAGCCGGGGGTTGGACGGTCGAGGTTTTGACCCTGACCTTGGGATCAGCGTTTAATTTGTTTAATTTCATACATCCGCCGATAACATAAACATGATACATTGTAATATTTCGTAATTGTGTTGCATTTTCTGTTAACCATGACATACTGTTTGCATATTTGTGATACATGGTTTCATTCTATAGCTGCCAATAGTCAAAGTCAAATAACGTTTGCGCTAAAGCTTCTGGCATAATTTGCGTTAACATATTATCCGTCAATACAATTGGCGGCCTGGGTTATCCATTGATGTCAGAATATTAGTCTCATTTTGTTTATTTGCAAAGTACCTTGCCATAAATATATAACGCATACACCAAGTTGATGTCTACTATATTCCTATTACAACCACATACTAGTAACATTGGCTGAACGAGAAACTGCCGTTACTCGAGGATGGCTGGTAAACTTGTGACAGGAGAATACAAACTAGTACTTAATTTAATTACTGATAATAAATATAGAGTATTAACACTATTACATAAACACTTTAAATAACCGGATTGCATTTATAGCAGATACTGATAACATAAAACATCTTTGTCAATTTATTTACATATTTTATGAAATCCCTGTAAAATGGCGGCCATCTTGGATTTTCACAAGCTCGGTTCAGGCTTATATCGATTGTTATATATTCGGTAATGTATTAGCTATTAAATAAATTAAGATGCGCCAATATGACCCTTCTAACATGGATTCCACAATGTAATATATCTTCTATGGTAGCCGATGCTTTTTTCACTGGCGGCCATCATGTTTATGCAAATTAATGGGCTTAAGCTACTACTTTGAAAAGTCTATCATGCGGAAATATATACAGTATATGTGTCTAAACACATTGGCACCAGAAATCTTTGGTGCGCTCAGATGGTACCGACAACCCTAACGCGCCCAGTGCCTATATCCACTATCGTGGGTGAGAACAAAATATCCAACAACAAATCATTATATTTTCGTTTATTTCTCTCTTTAAATTGCATGAATACGTCTTGGAATCTCATTAGAATTCTCATGAAATTTCAAGACAAACTAGAGGATTGTTTTTCAGACAAAAACATATGTCTCCCCCAATACCACCACTGCATGTTATCAGGACTTGGAAAAGCAGAATTTAAGGCAGCAACAGCATATATGTACATGTAGCTACCTTGTATTTTCTGCATACTTTTGAAGATACGCGCGACACAAGTTGAATATCCCCACTTTTCACTAAGTCAAGGGCCATAACTCCGTGAATACTGGATGAATCCGCATTAAAACCCCAGGTGCGCAACTTCACACGATGACCAGTATTCCTGTAAAGTTTCACGACTAACTGAAATACATTTGGAGATATGCGCAACACAAGTTGAAAATCCCCACTTTTCACTAAGTCAAGGGACATAACTCCGTAAATACAGGATGAATCCGCATCTAAAACCACAGGTGCGCAACTTCACACGATGACCAGTATTCTTGTAGTTTCGCGACTCTAACTAAAATACTTTTGGAGATACGCGCGACACAAGTTGAAAATCCCCACTTTTCACTAAGTCAAGGGCCATAACTCTGTGAATATTGGATGAATCCGCATCTAAAACCCCAGGTGCGCAACTTCACACGATGACGTGTATTCCTGTAAAGTTTCGCGACTCTAACTGAAATACTTTTGGAGATACGCGCGACACAAATTGAAAATCCCCATTTTTCACTAAGTCAAGGGCCATAACTCTGTGAATACTGGATGAATCCGCATCTAAAACCCCAGGGGCCCGTTTCACTAAACTTCTTACGCTACAAACTTTCTTACGTCTACGATACTTTTAGTACGAACATCTTGCGAATTTCTTACGTGCGTTTCCCTAACATGTGCGTACAAAATTTCTTAAGTTACGAAATTCTTAAGAATTCTTCAGTATTGGAAATCCATCAAGCCCTTTGAATGTAAACATCCGGTCCGACTTTGACAACCAGACGACAGCTGTTAAATCAACTGCCCGAGTCCAGCAAGTTGAAAACCAGGAAAGTGAATTGGACTGACACTGAGTGTCCCATCCATGGCGCCCAGGGTGTTCGGAATCCAGGGCTTATTCCTTGGTTGGAAAACTGATGTTGTCCAACATCATTAATACACTGAGAAACCAAACTCCTAGAGACACCGTGGATGTCGCCAGCCTCGGAGTAGAACTCATCCTTCGCTAGGCAGCGCAGGGTAACCAATGTCTGCACAGTTTCAAGTGCTTGAGTCTTTGATGATCTCAAATGTGATTTTTATTTGCTTTAGTTTGTACTGTATACTATACGGGGCATGGAGTTGCCGTATTGGCCATCTTAGTATATGCAATACATCTTGTGGCGTTTTACACATACCACAAATAATTTGACATACCCATAAATACAAGTTTGTGCAACGTCCTATTAGTTGTTTTCATCACACTTATATACAAAGTCTGATTTCCTATTACATTTAGGGGAAGGGGCCTAGTGGCTTTGGTTTGGTATGGACCTGGAACCAGATTGGGTTCTAATTTCAGGGCTGAATATATATTTGTTTTGATGTAAATATTCTGTTCTGATTTTGGGACCCCCCCCCCCCACCCCCCCCCACCCCCACCGAAATGCAGCAGGTTGAATACGGGATCGAACCAGTCGGCCAGGCCTTATATGACCTTAACCTGTTGTATAGCTTTCTGGCATAATATTTATAGCACGATGTTGTCATATCTGTCTATAATGTATTGCACCACATTGTAATACTTTCTCTGTCATATTATTTGCTGTATGTGTCAAACGGTCGAAGTGATGAAACTGTAAGATGGCTGTACATACAAAGATGGCGGAGATGGCAACTCGATGTACCATATAGTATACAGTAACAAAAAAAATGATATGACAACACATTACATACATATTACTTTTGAAAATATTTGATTCGTGTTTTCATCCATTTCACCCCTACACCACACTACAATTATAGTGAATCACTCCTCCTTAAACCACATTATCAGGCTGCATTTGCTGGCTAACTGATCAGAAGGTAAAATTATAGTGAGTAACTACTCCATAAGCCACGTTATATAAGGCTGCATATGCCGGCCTAACTGATCAGCAGGTACAAGTATAGTGAGTCACTACTCTATAAACCAACGTTATATCAGGCCTGCATTTGCTGCACTAACTGATCACAGGTACAAGTATAGTGAGTCACTATTATATAAGCCACGTTATATCAGGCTGCATTTGCTGCACTAACTGATCAGCAGGTACAAGTATAGTGAGTCACTATTATATAAGCCACGTTATATCAGGCTGCATTTGCTGCACTAACTGATCAGCAGGTACAAGTATAGTGAGTCACTACTCTATAAGCCACGTTATATCAGGCTGCATTTGCTGCACTAACTGATCAGCAGGTACAAGTATAGTGAGTCACTACTCTATAAGCCACGTTATATCTGGGTTGCATTTGCTGGCTAACTGATAAGCAGCTAAAGCTAGATAATCAGGTCTGTCTACGCATTAGGGCCCCTATAAGTGATTTGAGAAACTTACAAAAACTTCCAAAAAATAAACACACGAACTGACAGATGGACAGACCAACACTTAAAAACAAAATAAACAGACGAACGGACGTACGATCAGTAGTGAGGGTAATGTATCACTAAGTAATGCCAAAAATAAACGGACAGACATACAGACGGAAGTATAGGGCGAAACCTATAGGGCGAAATATGCACGGCCGATTTTATGGCGATGTTATTCATGAAATACATGTATGGCGGCCGTGACACTTGCGCTAAAAAATCTTCGTACGACAGCCCAATACCTATCGCAGACTTACGAGGAAAGTTACGAACTTCGCAAGAAAGTTCGCACGAAATTGACGTTAGTGAAACAGTAAAATGCGCCTAAGAAGTTTGTACGATAATTTCTTATAGTCAGAAGTTTAGTGAAACGGGCCCCCGGTGCGCAACTTCAAACGATGACCGGTATTCCTGTAAAGTTTCACGACTCTAATTGAAATACATTTGGAGATACGCGCGACACAAGTTAAAAATCCCCAATTTTCGCTAAATCAAGGGCCATAACTCCTTAAATACAGGATGAATCCGCATCTAAAACCCCAGGTGCGCAACTTCACACGATGACAAGTATTCCTGTAAAGTTTCACGACTGTAACTCAAAAACTTTTGGAGATATGCACGACACAAATTTTGTGCTGGACAGACAGATGGACGGACGTACTCCCTGAAGTGACGTTGTGGGGTTTGTTGCATGTGGGGTTTTTGGCCAAGTCTTTTGGGTTTTTTTGGTGCTATTTGTGGGGTGCAAACAATGCTAAAGGTGTTATCTCCCCTATACTAACTTGCTCTCATTTTCTTATGTCTCCTGCATGCACTTGTGGGGTATTTGGGTTTGATCAGTGAAGTACAATATGTACTTGTGGGGAAATTTAGTCAGCCATTGTTTGTGGGGTTTGGATGGACAGACGGTTTTGACCATCACCCTCTGGGGTGTCAATTTTTTATTGCTTTTTTGGGCTTTTCAGAAGTGATGGAGTTCATTAAGATATAGTTGCGTATGGGGTGCACCCCACATGCAACAAAAAACCCACATGCATGTCATGTACTCGTGAATCACTCCACAACGTCACTTCAGGGAGAGCGGACGGACGGCCCACCAATAGTGAAGAAGGGGCCATTTCCATTGTTCTAGATCAAAGAGATGGCCCCTTGTAATGAATAGAATAAGGGGCCACACGGAATAAATTAAAGGATTCTTTTGTGTTAGGCTCCGCCCCATGGCCCCTTCTACACCCTTGGCCGCCAAAGGGAGATAAGTATTTGGAAATTTTTCATAATCAATAGGCTTCTTCGTCTTGCCATGATAAACTTGTATACCGAATTTGGTTACGATCGATGAAGTAGAACTTGAGTTATTGCGTGGACAAGGATACAGAGTGCGAAAAATAAAAATGGCCACTAAGAGGAGATAAGTAATTGGAAATTTTTGAAAATAAATCAGCTTCTTCATCTTGCCGTGATAAACATGTATACCGAATTTGGTTACGATTGTTGAAGTAGAACTTGAGAGTTGGACAAGGATACAGAGTGCGAAAATTAACAAGAATTCCGCGGAATCAAATGTCTCGTCTTGTCCCGCCGCCTTGACCTCGAGCCTGGGCCAGAAAGCAATTTTCACTGGCCCGAAAATATTATACAATTATTGACTAGTGAGCCATAGAATATCCGATTATATTCTATGGCTCACTAGTCAATAATTGTTTTAGTATATGATAATAGTCGGTATATAGCACTTACGACCTTATGCTACTAGACAACTAGAAACGAGGCAAAGCCACGAAGGCCAGGTTTTTTTCAAGCATAGACACTTGGATAACATAATTATACCCACTTTTTGTAGACTAGATGGCCGTGGCCTGCATGTCGCGCCTTGGGGTGAGGCATGGACACTAAAAAAAGAGATATAGTAGATGGAAAAACTTTAACCGGACACACAGACGGACGGACGACGTATCGACCTACCGAGGAAAAATCTAGGGAAGAGAAATATCCATGATGGAGTTTTTGGGTCGGATAAAAATCCGAATCACTTTGCACATCTGCACATGATAACGAAGCTACATACCCAAATATCAGCGCGTAATAGAAGGTGAAAAAGTTTTTCGAGTTACAAGGAAAAAGTGGGAAATTCTGAGTCCGAAAGGGGGAGATAATCCATGATGGAGGGTCGGATCAAAAATCCGAATTCACTTTGCGCATGTGCACATGATAACGAAGCTACATAGCAAATATCAGGTGCGTAGGTATGAAGGTGATATGAAATTTCTGAAAAAAAGTATTTCAAGTTACAAGGAAAAAATGGGAAATTCTGAGTCCATTACGCAAACACGTCTTATTTGGAATTAATAAATCACTGAACTACTTTCGGCAAGGGAGATAATCAATATCACGCGAACTATTTTCATACGAGCCAAGCGGATTGTTCTGTTTATGATTAGTATATATAGTTTTAAGCTATCTCCTGTGATATATAATGATACATTACTTTGTTATGTTATGGGTACTAATACATGTTGTTTCAATAGCGTATCTCTGAAACGGTATTGTTGTACATTGTAGATGGAGTTGCAAATAATTTAATAATTATTACGTTCAAATGGTGGCGTAATACTGATAGCACTTCTGTATAACTGTGATTGTCATAAATGGTGCAACAGTCGTGAGGTTAAGGTCGCCGACTTCAATGATTTAATTACCGTTTCCCGAAAGGGTCGGGGGTTCAAACCTCGACGTGGTATAATTTTTTTTTCTCCATATATATTATTTTTGTGATTTTAATATTTTTTAATATTTTCACAATTTTATGATTTTAATAAAAATACCTATAAATTGATAGAAACTTACCAACAATTAAAGTGTCTGTCTTTAAGTAATATATACACAGACAGTTTGTTACTGATGTTTTAAGTTTAAGTAATATATACACAGACAGTTTGTTACTGTTTTTTTAAGTTTGAGGTACTGTCTATACTGTCTATACCATATATTTTACTGTCCCAAAATCTATGTTTTTTGGCTGTCACAATTAATTAATTTTCGGACAGCAAACATTTTTTTATGAATTTGAAATAATTATTGTCCTCCATCTGCTCACAACACTGTTCGAACTGCGCCTGTGGCTACCACGACCAGAATTCACTGGCCGCAAACACAGTAGCCATCGGCGTCTATTTATTAAATTATTATTTTGTATTTTATTTGAATTCCGCGTGAACGCTGCATTTTGTGTCAACACCATTTACAGAAAATATTGGTGATTTTCTAAACGAATATCGAGAAATGCGGCTATATATTTTGTCAATTTCAACACCATTTACGGAAAAAAATTACTGATTTTTTAAAACAATATCGGCACAACTAAATATAGATAGAATTTTTGTCAACTTTTCAACACCATTTCCATTTTTTTTTTTTTTTTTTTTTTTTTTTTTCCGGAAAATATTACTGATTTTCTAAAAACAATATCGGCGAAGGTGTACTGAACTACTCTTTATTTTAAATAACCAGCCGTCTAATAGATCTGTGTATAATCGAGAGTATATCGTTAATTGTCATGTTGTCTCCGACAGTGAGGTGTTGCGGCACACATCAAAACGACACGTCAATTTCAAAACATTGCCTAAGGGTCACAGCTGTGTGGTCATCAGATCAACACCTCGTCACACACAACTACGCATTATCAAATTTTTTCCCACACAAAGCGACGTGTATTTACAACTAGATCTGTGTAATGTGTCGGGTGTAGCCAAAGACCATACATAAATTCGTAATTAGTCACAGATGTAGCCTTAAAATATAATCGATTTCCTTAAATTACGTCCGCATGTTGACAGATATTTCAGAGCAGACGTCATCGTAATTTGCCGTTATTTATTTCCAAAACAAGAAACGAGGCAAAGCCACGAAGGCCAGGTTTTTTCCAAGCATAGACACTTGGATAACATAATTATACCCACTTTTTGTAGACTAGATGGCCGTGGCCTGCATGTCGCGCCTTGGGGCGAGGCATGGACACTAAAAAAATAGATATAGTAGATGGAAAAACTTTAACCAAAAAACTTTAGCCGGACACACGGACGAACGGACGGACGTATGCCAAAATGCCGACGATATCGCGCTTTCCGCAAGCAGGTGTGACAATGATGATAAACACCCATGTGAAGTATCAAGGTATTGGGTGAAGCAGTTGCAGAGATATAGTACACGAAAAAACTTTAAAAAAAAAAATTCAAAGTAATTTGACCTTGACAAAAAAATAGGGCACAGGATTCGAAAGCTCCGCAAAGGTGCGACAATGATGAAACACCATGTAAGTATGAAGGATTGGGTTGAAGCTTGCATAGGGTACACAAAAAACTTTAACCAAAAAATTCAGGTATGACCTTGACATTGGGCCAGTCGCGCTTTCCGCAAGCAGGTGCGGACAATGATGATAAACACCATGTGAAGTATGAAGGATATTGTGAAGCAGTTGCAGAGATAGTACACGAAAAAACTTTAACTAAAAAATTCAAAGTAATTTGACCTTGACATTGGGCACAGG
>CM055276.1:18136845-18334853 GCA_029237695.1 Conchocele bisecta
CCCCCCACCCAACATTATTTTATCTTCCATACACAAGTACATACAATACCTGACCTGACGGGGGGGGGGGGAGGATTTCCTAGGAAATGCCGGACATAATCCCCCCCGGACAAAATCCTCCCCGTATCCTGACGTGGGGGGGGGGGGGGGGATTTCCTCAGAAATCTTTCCCCCCACCCAACATTATTTGATATACCATACACATGTACAACACAGTATGGCTTTCTTGCAACCACTGGCTCATTTCACAGACGTATTTGTTAAATACTGATTTCTTGTATATATTCATTTGCATTTACCATGTGATAAAAAGTGCATTTTGTATCAGTAAATTGATCATATGGCCCCCCAAAAAATGATAAAAAAATGCACATGTACCAAACACTGTTGATTGAGATACAATACAGCTCTAATTTAAATTGTGAATTTATATTTCAATTATAGTTGTATGTTTTTTGTTAACTCTGCACATGATGTGTATGCTATTTATTCCATTACTGAAAGGGGACACCATACTTTGCAATGTGAACAGAAACTAACATATTTGTATCTTAAATATTTAATGCACATTGCATTTCCATTAATAGCATGTACATTTTCATATTTAGGAATTCACCAAATCATGTAGTTTTCTGTAAATACAGCATCCGTCTTGATCAGCTTGCATCCATGTCATTAGCCAATAGCAAGGATAATGCTTATGTCTAGCATAACATAGCCATGTGATTCATAAGAGCTACTCTTTTTATTAAATCTAGAGAATGAATATACATGTATTATTTATTTTGGCAATTTGAATTGTCTCTCGTGGAAATGTGCAAGTTATCAACCAAACAAGTGTACCGTATGCATCCTTTGTCCCCAAGCAAACTAGAACAAATCCCATTTTTAGCCACATGATCTCTCGTGGAAGTTTACAAAAAGATGTATGGGTTAAAATCTGTACTGCCTGCGGAATGCTGATGATGGTGATGGGTTAAAAAATAATGCCCCGCATGTATGTTATGGTACCTTAAATTTACTAATGATGCCACTTTTTAATGGTTGGGATTTGTCTTTTACTAGTGTCGTAATTATAATAGGCGGGGCATGGGTTAATTTTAACCTCTTCCCAGAATTCCACACTATTGATTTGAACCCATACCTCTTGTATACCAATTCCGTCTTAACATCTTTTTCCTAATAAAATAGCTCCGATTAGACAATAATAAATACGGTGCATGTAATCAGTTTGTGGTTAATAACTTGTATATAGAAACACTGTGCCATGATACCAAACCTACAGCAAACTGTGTGGGGTGCTTTAATTTTATTGGAGTATAATTTCCTGAAAACATTAAACAACGTCGTCAGTCAGCCTCTTGTCCCCATATAATTCAAATTTATATGGCTACATGTTTACTAGTAATAATTCCACGTAGTGGAATTATTTTCTGTAAATATGTAGCCATATCACGCAAAATTGACACACAATTTTTATTTATAATTGTTGTTCGCACAATCTTGAACCCGCAACAATTTCCACGTTTACAGTATACACCAAAATTCATTGGAAAAATTAAACACACAAAAAACAGGTTGTTATGGCTTCAATGTTTTCAATATCTTGCCTCATGTCAACATGTCATTTCACATGATAATGAGTGTACTTTGTATGTCATGCTTAAACTATACTGTAAACAAATACTTCAGATCCATGAGACAATAAAAAAAGAACCAAGCCAAAGTTGTTTTCTTATATTTCTCTTATACATGTACTCGAATTACTACTACCGATGATTCACAGGAAAGTTTTCATGGTATAATATTCACCTTGCTGAAAATTGTTACCAGCTTAATTACCATATCTCTGCTGAATTCGCACCCAAAAACATGGTTCAACAGCTGATAGTCGGAAACGATTATAATTTTGCTGTTACGTACGTCACGCTTTTCTTCAGATTTAGAAAAATATAAAATTAAGCAGAGAACAATTTACTTGTGTATGGAAGATGAAATATTGTTGGGTGGGGGGGAATATTTCCTAGGAAATCCTCCCCCCCACGTCATGATATAGTATGTTACATGTGTATGGAAAGAGTAAAATACTTGTTGGGTGGAAAGATCAAATAAGAATCCTCCCCCCCCCCCTCCTCATGATATTGTATGTACATGTGTATGGAAGATAAAGTAATGTTGGGTGGGGGGAAGATTTCCTAGGAAATACTCATGATATTGTAATGGATTGTAAAATGTATGGAATAGATCAATAATGTCTGGTGAATGATATCCTGGGGGGTAAGGAAAATCCTCCCCCCCCCCCCCCCCCTCATGATATTGTAAGTACTGGTGTATGGAAGATCAAATAATGTCGGGTGGGGGGGAAGATTTCCTAGGAAATCCTCCCCCCCCACGTCATAAAATTGTATGTACTTGTGTATGGAAGATAAAATAATGTTGGGTGGGGGGGAATATTTCCTAGGAAATCCACCCCATGATATTGTAAGTACTTGTGTATGGAAGATCAAATAATGTCGGGGAGGTGGGGGGAAGATTTCCTAGGAAAATCCTCCCCCCCCCTCATGATATTGTAAGTACTGGGTGTATGGAAGATCAAATAAATGTCGGGTGGGGGGATATTTCCTAGGAAATCCTCCCCCCCCCACGTCATAAAATTGTATGTACTTGTGTATGGAAGATAAAATAATGTTGGGTGGGGGGGAATATTTCCTAGGAAATCCCCCCCCCCCCCATTGATATTGTAAGTACTTGTGTATGGAAGATCAAATAATGTCGGGAGGAGAAGATTTCCTAGGGGAAATCCTCCCCCCCCCCACATCATGACATAGTATGTACATGTGTATGGAGGATAAAGTAATGTTGGGTGGGGGAAGAATTTCCTAGGAAATCCTCCCCCACCCGTCATGATATTGTATGTACTTGTGTATGGAAGATAAAGTAATGTTGGGTGGGGGGGAAGATTTCCTAGGAAATAACCCCCCCCCCCCCCCCCCCCCTCAGATATTGTAAGTACTTGTGTATGGAAGATCAAATAATGTCGGGTGGGGGGGGAAGATTTCCTAGGAAATACCCCCCCACCCCCCTCATGATATTGTAAGTACTTGTGTATGGAAGATCAAATAATGTCGGGTGGGGGGAAGATTTCCTAGGAAATCCCCCCCCCCCCCCCCCCCCCTCATGATATTGTAAGTACTGGTGTATGGAAGATCAAATAATGTCGGGTGGGGGGAGATTTGAAATTTCCCCCCCCCCCCCAGTCAAGATATTGTATGTGTGACTACACCAAATCCATAGTATATTTTTGTCAGGGAGATACAATTATGGAGACAATTATATTCCCACCTACATATATGTACATTTGAATATGGATACAATATGCCTTTTAGTATTACTGCCCCAATCTATTTATACATTCACTTGATCATTTTTACATGTCCATTGACAACATCAGACATGTATTTTGGAAAACATCAGTTTTCTCTATATGTCAAACAATCTATTTATTTATTTTTTACCTTGTGTGAATAAAAACCGACCTTTAATATATATTGATCGTATTTTATAAATACATACATAAAATATTTCAGAATTGTTTAATATGGATGATAGCAAAATTTGTATGTAAATAGGTGGGGGGGAAGATTTCAGGCGGGGGGGGGGAGATTTCCTAGGATGAACCCTGAAAATCTTCCCCCCCGGGGGGGAAGATTTTCAGGGGGGGAAGATTTCCTGTTACACCGGGATTTCTTTATGGATGAATCCCATCGTTAAATTTACCCTTCACATACTCCCAGCTGCCGATCATTCTACCGGGAAGCACGACATCGTGGATGCAGATATACTAGCATAGAATAAGCCTGACACAATGCAAGATTTAAAATCTAAATACAGAATGTAACGTAAATGGAATCCACGAGTTCTATTTATAGGGGGGGACGGAGGGGGAGGGAATAAGGGAGAGAGAGGATCCTTCACTCCACAAATATCCCAGTGGACCAACGTGGTAATGTCATACAATAAGCAATGGAACACACATTTATTTTTATAAAAAGTGGCTAAATCCGGGTGGTAAATGTCACAGAAACCTGTTTGTTTGCACACCGTCGTCCATTGTACCGTCAATAAGTTTTACTGAATGATGCCTCAGTGAAGACGTTAGTAGCCGTTTATCGGTGACACATAACGTCACGCCCTCGCCTATATATATTTGCTCAAAGTTTGATGTAAGTGTAATAATAAATACAAAATGTACCAACCTTGTGGTGCTCCTGCCACTGGACGCCGCCATTTTGAGACCCATGCACCTTTTTGACTCACATAAGGTACCCATGTACCAATCATACGCCCATCCCCCTGCAAAAATACCTGTAAAACCGTATTGTAACACACCTTCATACGAGAAACTTCATTGACTTTCTGATCCCATATTAATTTGTCCTCTTCTTCCATTGATTCCAACAAAGCTTTATTCTTCTGCAGCCGTGCCATTAGCAAAATCATGTGTTGTGTTTTCTGGTGGGCTTCTGAGATCTATATACAGAAATAAATTTAATTGACATGTATCTCAACTAACACAGAAAATTTGCTGTTGAAAGATTATGAAACGTTAATGTTCCACAGATAAGATAAAAGAAGAAGAATTCCGTCACAGAAGCGGTATCGCGCCTGCCGAGGCATTTGACCGTGAACATTACAAGTAAATAAATGACTTTGACCGTGAGAATTTGGATGTGGGGGTGTGCGTAATGAAGCATCATCCCTAGAAAAACATTGATGTGAAATATTTTCAAAGTCTGGCAAGGGGTTAAAGAGATATTGTGAAAAAACAATAACTTTTAACGCATTTCTGTTACAAAACAGGTGAACATTAAATGTAAATAAACGACCTTGACCTTCAGAATTTGGATGTGGGGGTGTGTGTAATGAAGCATCATCCCTAGACAAACCTTCAATGTTCTCCTCCTGGAATAACTCCGCAAGTGAAGTAACATTGAAGTGTACGTTCGAATATCGGTAAAGTCGATACAGTCCAGTAGGATTTGTTGCACGGTAAATGCGCTGTGACATGGAATACACCATGGACGCAGCTCACCTTGGAGCATATACAAATGCGTTAGTCGTGTATGTCCAATGCGCAATCGACTAAGGACAACTTCATCCCGGCGTACATGTCTGTAGCCAGGAGTCCATTCACCCAAAGTCGGTTTCACAGCATGAAGTTTGTTATTTGTGAGCAGATCCCACCGGGTCTGCATTGTATCAGAGATGAAGGAGTTAATGGATGATTTAAAATCATGATAGCAACAGGAAAATTAGAAGTCGGTAGCTCCAGGGCGGCCTTGGCAGCACTATCTGCCCTGTCATTTCCCTTGATACTAGTATGACTGGGGAGCCAACACAATAATTCCGCCACGGAAGCGGTATCGCGCCTGCCGAGGCATTTGACCGTGAACATTACAAGTAAATAAATGACGTTGGCCTTGAGAATTTGGATGTGGGGGTGTGCGTAATGAAGCATCATCCCTAGACAAACATTGATGTGAAATATTATGAAAGTCTGGCAAGGGCTTAAAGAGATATTGTGAAACAAGAATTCCGCCACGGAAGCGGTATCGCGCCTGCCGAGGCATTTGACAGTGTTGTGAATTTTTTTTAACTGTAACGCATTTGCCTTACAAAAAAAAACGGACAACGCGGACGACGACGCGGACGACGACGCGGACGACGACGCGGACGACGGAAAAAGCTCCGACTATAGTTGCACCTGCTTTACCTCTGCTAAAGCAGGCGAGACAAAAACAATAACATTAACGCATTTGCCTTACAAAAAAACGGACGACGACGATGGAAAAAGCGCCGACTCTAGTCGCGCCTCTGCTAAAGCAGGCGTGACAAAAATGGTGCTATAGAAATAAACAAATAAAGAACTGTTACAGGTACTGTACAATAACAGTGTTTTCAAAAGTAGAAATTGCCATTTGCTGACATTGTATTACATATTAATATTTAAATCATGTAATGTTCATAAGTCGTATATGAGTAACGTGCTTTAGAAATCAGTCATTTGTGCTAATGAATCGATTAAAAGGAGCATAATATATATGTTACTATCAAAAGATGTATTTATGAAGAATAATTAAGGTAGCAACTAATCCATACTTACACTCATACTTGCAACTGGTTTCACATCTTTACAGTTCTTATCCTTCAACCACCTTTCTAGCCATGCATGGTCCTGATTTCTATGATTCATCAGAGCTTGTCGAGAGGCAATCTTATTGGTCACAAGTATCTCTTCATTGCTTTGTTGCGGGAAACCAAGTACCTCTATGGGTGGTGGAGGTGCCAGCATCCGTTGTTCGGGTGGATTAACAAATGTTGGAAGTTCCGGCTGGTCACTATTTGGTGGAAATGGGAAGCGGTGAATGGCGGAAGGCACGATCTGGCGAGCATTGGCGTCTGACAAATTTTGGTTAATAACATTGAAGCCAGTGGGCACAGAAGGTGGCTGCTGATTTATAATGTCAGATTGTGCAGGTTGGCGATGAAATTTATTTGGAATTGCATATGGCCGGTTTTGAAAACTAGACCCAACACTATGGGCATCAGGTCCAGAATTGTGAAAAGGACGGGGTGGTTGTAATAATGGTCGCTCAATGCGAGGCCGCAAACCAGTAGGTGTGGCCTTGTTGAAGTTATTAGTTGGATATGGCTCATAATTCGTTTGATATGATTGAGGCTCGATATTAACAGGGTTCTGTTTTGGTGTTTTGTGTTCATAATTTTCGTTATTTTTATACAGTATCGAATTATCCTTCAGTTGTCTGAAATTTGGAGATTGTCCACGTAGCTGCTGATGAGAAAAACTGTTTGGCGGTCTATATCTTGCATGTTCTGTGATTATTCTTGGCATTAGTGGACGAATACTTCTCTGAATATTATGTGAAAATCTCGCATCTTGCTGTCTGATGGGGGCTGACATCTTGAATGATCATGGTCATATGAGCGCTTCACTGAGTCTTCGCCCAACGACACGTCGGCCCTAGCTGTTTCGGTCTCCGATATATCGGACCCTACACATGTCGGGAGCTGGTCAAAACGTACCCAAGTCAAAACGTACCTACCATTTTCGGTCAAAACGTACCCATCCGGAAGGCAAAACCAGAGTGCGCTACCCATGTGGAATTCACACATCTGTATGGTTTCATCACGTTTGGCAGAAATGAAACGATGTCTGGCAGCGCACTATGGTTCCACACCCGGTCGACTCATAACAGACTGTCCTACACTATGTTTCAAAATATGTCTCAAACAGCTTTGCATACTGTACTAGAGCTGATCAACAAGGTCTAAACAAAGTTATATACCGGTACATGTGATTCTCAAGAATACCAACCTTTCCAAACGAAATGAAAGGATGTGATTCTATCAAGGATAATATAATCTTCTATTTTTCTCAGCAGCTGATCAAACCGCCAACAGTGAACAGTGAAGACCCAGATCAGACTTTGTGCGGTTGTAATTATGATATAATCAGACACATATACAAAACAATACACAATATATACATATTTACAAGAACGGAAATATATCAAATCGCGAACAGAGAAGACCCAGCAGGGGCGTAGCCATGGAGGGACAAATTTCTGATATGCAAACATATCAAATGGTAGAACATTGGGTGAGCACGGCTCACTCGTCGACCTAGCGAAGTGAGGGAGAGTGCTAGGGGGGTCCGGGGCATGCCCCCCCCCCCCGGATTTTTTTTGAAACGGAGATCCTATTTAACGCGTTTTCCTTAATTATTTACGGCACCATTTGTTTGTAATCGACATGTACGTTTGATACAAAATGCGTTCTGTTCCAGACTCAATAGCAATCCCCACCCCCCCCCCACAACCCCCCAAGATTTTATTGCATATTTCGAAAAATAAGCCTTTTTTTTTTTAATTATTTTATTTTTTCTTGTACGCACGTGCGTACGTGCGTACGTGCGTATGCCTGGCTACGCCACTGCCGAGATCAGACTTTGTGTGGTTATAATTATTATATAATCAGACACAATACACAATATATACATATTTACAAGAACGGAAATATATATTTAATATATGAGATAGATGACGATCTTCTCGGTGGTGGGTGGGCGTACACGGAGGACAGGCGCTTCAGGGGGCGAGATGTGGAGATGGTGCTGGCGGTGTAGTCATCCCACGACGCATATATCTTGACCTGCATAGTGCGGGTCGACTTCCGTTTGATTTGTTTTCATCTTTTTCTCGGACATCAGCTTCACCTGTAGAGGGAGAAGGGCGGCTTCCTCGTGTAGGGCGTTGACTAGTAAGTAGAAGGGAGGTGGAGCGCCGCTTCTGCAGTTTAACCGCCTGTGCCATCCTGAAAATATAATTTATAACATACACATATTGTAAAAAGTAAAATAAAGAACAAAATAGATTTAATTATTTTAAAATCGTTGAACGAATTATATTGATAAATCAATTTAACCAGACATTGTTGTGCATCAGCGTATTGCAGCGTACATGTATATTAATATTAGGTTGTGACCTTGATAAAATAATTATACCTTCACGGTCTTTGTTGGTCCGGATGGGTTGCCAGAACACGGACCATTCCTTGTGTTTCCACGTTCCCTCCATCCATGTTGTCTCCACGTACTCCAGCAGGGGTCGTACGGTCTCGGTGGCCCGTTAATGTAGCTTGGCGAAGGCCGGTCGTATGTTCGGCTGGCAGCAGTAAAAAATGTAGCTCATATCATTCGGATTCCTATAATTTTTGCCAAATCAAACAACTGACATACCCAGACAGACTAGCCAAAGTTGTGGATAAAATACACAGCAGCTAGGCACCTACTCAATAAACTAAAATTCATTAAGTGCAATGTCATTTATGTTTCCTCACTGATTGGACCCATATAATTGTCATGGAGGTATAAACATGTCGATCAAAGTACATGTTAGGAACTGTAGTCAGGCATACCACCTTCCTAATTTACATAGGCGACATACCTGAATATGTACAGTTATGCAAAGTATTTATGACTCCGTCCAAAATAATCTGAAATTTAATAATTATGTGTGAAGAGTGTGATTTTTATTTCCTCCATTAAATGGAGATTCACAATAGTGATATAATTATTAGTCTTAATCAATGTAGATATGTATATAGTAGAATTTAAATGGATGTTGTGTCTATGTGTCAGTCGTATTTACACAGTTTTCATGTAGGACAGTTTTCATGTTGGCGACCATCCGCTGAGATATGGCAACTGCCATTTGCATCCGTGAAACATTTTTGTTCAGGCA
This sequence comes from Conchocele bisecta, assembly GCA_029237695.1. Lineage (NCBI taxonomy): Eukaryota > Metazoa > Mollusca > Bivalvia > Lucinida > Thyasiridae > Conchocele > Conchocele bisecta. The sequence goes on from CM055276.1 coordinate 18,146,169, forward strand.
ATTGTGCTATTATCAAGCATCTCATGATTGTGTCTTTTTTTATTCAAAGCGGCGAGTGCTTGTTTACGTTGCGTCATTACACGGATGTCGTCAACATTCGGTAATGTAATATCACGTCGTTCAACTAATGAAAGTAGTTGTATTACATCTAAACTGGCATCGATGCGTTGTATCAGCGTCAATGCACGATCGATACACCAATTTGCTACAGGTCAGCGTATTTTCCGTCAACACACAGATATATACCTGATAAATGAATTTAATAGTTGAATTACCGAATATGTAATTAAGAGCTAAAAACATGTAGCACAAAAATATACATTTCATGCAGAGAACAAACTACCCAAACTTCTCAAAATGAGTTCAGTGCACTCATGCAGGCAGCGTTAAACAATCAATTCTTTATGTTAGTAACAGAGATTATTTGTTTCATAACAGTCATTTTCATTAGATCTAACTGTTGTTGTTTAGCACGCTTGTGATTGCTTCTGTGTATATTGTGTATATTTTGTTGGTTGCCCAGATATATACAGTTTTGTTAGGATACTATTGTATATTGTCTGACTGATTGCATAACTCGGCTTTTTTATAATGCTATTCTGACTGGGTCGTTCATTGATCGCCCTTTCTCATTTCTATGACATTTACTTCTCTCTGATATCATTTCATTATTCCTCTCAATTTGAATGCGTTTAGTAGTATATAGGGAGTCAAAATGATACCACCAACGTTTTTTAACGTTATTGAGCTGTATTGTAGCTCCCACCACCAACCAAAAGTTGGTGGTGGTATTGAATGATAAAAAGTGGGATTGTAGTCCCAATTAGATTGTAGATTGACTTTTGAAAAAAAGTATAAATGGAGTGTGTTACAATTAGGTGTCCAATTTAGAGAGGTTCCACTGTAGGTGTCCAGATTAAAGATGTTCCACCTTACATGTATATTAAGTGTCCAATTTTGAGAGGATCCACTGTACAAACATATTCGGTGTCCAATTTAGAGATGTTCCACCTTAAGTGTATATTAAATGTCCAATTTAGAGATGTTCCACCTTAAGTGTATATTAAGTGTCCAATTTAGAGATGTTTCACTGATTAAACATATTCGGTGTACGCATCACAAACACCAAGCAGATGACAATGTTTCAATTACACGTGTTATGAACATGTGTGTATAGCCGAATGTATTTAGCCTTATCGATGGTATGTAAACAGGCTATCAATTTACACAGACGGTACACACACGGTTATTTATAGCGAGTGCATTTCTCCTTATCGATGGAGTGTAAACAGGCTATTAATTTACACGGACGGTACACACACGGTTATTTATAGCCAAGTGTATTTCTCCTTATCGATGGTATGTAAACTGGCTATCGATTTACACAGACGGTTATTTATACTTAGTGAGGTTATATAGTTCACGAATTTCCGGGATGGTTCGTTATTTTATTTTTAATAATTTAAAGCTGAACACCCCCTATTATATAGAAAACATAATAATTAATTAATTTATATAATAATTTATTAATTAATATAATAACAAAAAAACAACAACTATTTCCACCAACAAAGTTATGTTTATATACGAGAAATAAACACATATATACATTGCTGTGACGCCAGCGGTAGTCTCAGCGCTGAGACCGGTTTCGCCACATGTATTTCACTCTGACTGCTCTACGCATTCTAGCGGATGGAGGTAATGAGGAGGAGGGGTCCGCGGTAACAGTCCAATGATTGGGGTGGAAGAGATGTGAGCGTAACACACCTCACTAAGAGAAGGAACGAGATTGGCCCAGAAAGGTTTTGCTGGCGCGATTTCGAGCCTCTGCAGGACCTAACCACATTGTTGGCTAACCACGTTGTTAATGTATTCATAATTATTAAACCACCAATATTATTGGATTATTTAAATTATTTACTGCACCAATATAATTAATTTTATAATTTTCTTAAAATTAATTATTTAATAAAATATCACAATTCCCTGCAGGTGGTGTTGTAACTTTTCCTCCCACTTTATCACCCAGTTTTAACCTAAATTTATCCCAATCAGTATTCTCAATCTTGGGAAGGGTGGCACGTGCTTTCGTTCTAGTATTTTTTAAATCCTCATATCGAGATATCTCCTCCACCACCAACTTAAATTCAGCGTCCGATATATTGTTATCGGCCAACGCTTTGGACACGATAACGTCGATGCTATTTTTCTTAGACCTCGCGAGAACCGATATTCTGTCGTGCTTTCTACTTTTATTTTCGAATTTCCTTCCCACCACTCTGAACGCCATACATAACAACCCCGACCCAGTGGCTACACCACTCAAACCCACGGCAATAGGAATTGCCACGATTGTAGATAACAATGCAGCAGTTCCGGCCCCACCCATTATAGAAATTGCTGCCAGCGCGGTGCTCACCACCTCCACTATATTTGCAGCTCGTCTATATTTTTTAGCATTTACCCTCCGAGTTTCCCCCTCTTGTTTTAGAATATCTTGCATCTCTATGATATTGTTCAACCTAAAATCTGAACTTATTTCGCCAAAACCAATATCATCCAATCCGCGATTGGGGTCCAACATTGTTGGTATTGGAAGCGTGCTCGGAAGCGGTCATTCGTTCATATTATTGGTATTTTACAAATTTATTTCAATCAACAATGTCACAACAGTGGAAGAACTCGCTGGGCTAGCGACTTTCGTAACAAAGTTAATAACACTACCTTCGGAAAGTCTAATTGGATCATCACCGGCATACAAAACCACCCCTGAACTCTGTCCAGCGATGCTCGCTTTGGCATCGAATGAATATTCATAGGCCCCCTCATTTAATAGCCCCCTCTTTTCAGCCCAAACTGTGATGATGGGGTTTCTGCTGCGTAATAACTTAAACTGCTCAATCACTACACTCAGTCCTTCACCAACTTGCGCAATCGCTGTATGGGTCTCAGAGCGCAACATCCCATACGCTTCCGTAAGGTCCGTCTGGTGGTCTGATCGGATTTTCTTAATCCCCGTCCGGGCCTCTTCCCGAAATTCTGTTATTTTCCCACCTAGTTCAGTAAGTACTGTCTGGTCCTCAGAGCGCAACATCCCATAGGCTTCCGTAAGGTTAGTCTGTATATCTGATCGGACTTTCTCAATACCCGTCCGGACTTCCTCAATCCCCGTCCGGGCCTCTTCCCGAAATTCGGTTATTTTCCCGCCTAGTTCATTTAGTTCTGTATGTGTTTCTTCACAAGTTTGTGTAGTCACAGCGAGGGAATATACTCTAAGTTGTGATAGTAGACTCTTGTGAATCTCGTCCGTGGCCACCGATATAGTTCTATTGATCAGGGCCTTGGTTTTTCCGGTAGTTAAAAAATCACTCTCTGTTGGGGTGAATCCCCCTTCTGCCGGTTCTAAATTCATTGAATTTATATCTGTCGCCAAATACCGTTCAAGGAAAGAACTACCTGGTCCGTATATACTCATAATAATTAATTTTAAGAAAATTATAAAATTAAATTATAATATTGGGGGCACCTATACTCAATTGGAAATTTTTAGGACGACCGAAATCGGGTAATAGCTCTTCAACTCTCTCGCTTGATCATCGAGAATAGAGACCGTAAATTCGTGGATATGTCCCGATTCCAAAACTTTCATCTCGGGGCGTTGGAAGTCTAAGGTCACAGTCACCCCAAAGAAACAATCACTGACTTGCACGGTTTTCAGTAATGTACTGGGAGATCCGTCTAACATGTTGTACGATGTGTTCACCCGATCCAGGTGCACCCTGAGAGTTTTCGTGAAGGCGAAGTCCACCGGGTTATCACCGACGTACTCACCCGGGGCAAACAAATCTTTATTTGCGGCGTATGTCTCTCTAAAACCGTGTCGAATGCCCAACGTCGGGGAGATCCTTACCCGGCTGTCTGGGCTGATGGTCATTGTTGCGAGTCCGGTAGCCTTCGATACTGTGAGGTTGACTATACCGTCAAGCTCTGAGGAAAAAAAGTCTATGATCTGTCTTGCTCCCCACAGTCCGAGAGGTAGCTTTACACTTACTTGTTGTCCATCCTTCACATAGCCAAACCATTCGCTATTACCCACATTCTCCCACCCAACTGTGAAGGTGACTGATCTGAGGCATGCCCGGCGTTTTCCGCAGCAGTTGTCGATTGACTTCTGAAGTTCACAACTCTCTTTTTGAACGTTAGTGATAGTAGCAAACATGGTAATATACTTTCAAAAGATTTTGGGTTCAATTCTGTTTATGTTGGAAATTTATTAGATATCCAGGATATTAGAGATATATATTATTCACTGTAAAAGATGGTGAAACGCTACGGTTTAAAAGACCTCGTGTTAGGTCGGCAAGACATATGCGTCACAATGGATGGGGACAAGTTTGAAGCACATTCCACATTCCAAGCTCCATTCGCACATACATCTGGGCCATCCTCAGCTCACAGGCGCAAGTGCGCAGTTCTATAATAGGAGACGGGACGGCGTTTGACGCGCAAAAACAATTCTTGGCAAATGTCGAGGACACCATCTCATCTCCGGTGGACCTCCCGGCGACGATTAAACGGTATCAAGATGATTTGCAGAATGCCAGCACCCCAGTAAACTATACATTTGCAACAGGTCTTTATCTGGCGCCGACCAATATGATACTACGAGACGACCCGGTTTACTGTTACAATAATAAGATCGTAATCGCCACCGCCGATCAAAAATCGGCTACAACGAGAACCTGAACACGGGTATCATCAAGAGCACCCACAAGACGGTCGGGGTCAAGAGCATCCTCCAAGACGACCGGGGTCAAGAGCACCCCCAAGACGGCTGGGGTCAACAGGGGCAAGGGTGGAAATTCAAATAAATTTGAAAAAGATTTCATAAAACCCCCAATTCACGAATTGGATACACCCACCCCAGTACAAAGCGCACCAACAAGTTTCCCCAATTCACGAATTGGAACAGGAGCGGGAACTAGTGTCTCGTCAAGTTCCACCTCCGCTCCAGCTCAAGAACGGCATGTTCCAAAAGGACTTGATGCACCATCAAGTTCCCCCAATTCTTCCAATCGCGATGGGATTGGAACAGGAGCGGGAAGTACAACCCACGAGGAAGAGAAATTAGGGCTCGTCGTCACCCTCGTGGTGATCGTACTACTTGCGCTTTGGTTTTAGGAACTCTCGGGCGGAGAATAGTAGAAGACCGACGATCGCCACGATTAAAGCCCAAGTATTTTTGGCGAGCCATCCGGCCGTTTTTGATAATATAGATAACAAGTAAGAGACGACACTCCCGATCAACCCAGGCAGAGCGGCAGCCGCCTTTCCGGCTAATTTAGCCAGGAGATTGGCGAGGGCTTTTAGTTGTTTTTTTACCCACTCCTTAGTTCCACCAGGTGCCGGGGCGGGTGCTGGTGCGGGTGCTGGAGCGGGTGCGGGCGCTGGTGCGGGTGCTGGTGCAGCCGCCGCACCGCCTACGAGCAGCTCGATAGCTAGAACTATGGTCGATATAGTCATGCCGAGAGCTGCGAGGATGCTTGATATAGTGACGCCCTGCTCTCTGAACAGAGTGCGAAGTCACTCACCGAGTGTCGTGTCCTTGTTCAGAACCCTCGATATTGTTTCGCGGATCCGACTTATTTGGGTGCGGAGATCCTCACGGTTAGTCGAGGCAGCATCCAAGTGACCTGCTCTTTCATCCCGCAACTTTTGCAGTCGTTCGTTGATCCGCTCGGTAGATTCTTCCCAAAGTTTTCTTTCTTCTAGCGCGATATGTTCATCCAGCGCAGAGAGCTTGGAGAGGTTAAGGACCAGTTCACCCCGGACCTTTTGTAGAGCCTTATCGAGTCCCCGGAGTTCGCGAAGAGGTAGCGGTGGGTCATCGTTCGACCCTTGGTCGAGATTGAGTATTCCGTCTATTTCATTTTCGCTGATCTCCATTGTGCGAATAGCGTCGGTGGCTACTCGAGGGAGCTCGCTGAGCTCGATCGTTTCTATCGCGGTGGCCGTCTTTGCCATCATTTCGTCGGTAGACTGTAGTGTCTTTACAGCGCGGGCTGGCATAATTCTTTTACCATGCGCCCAATCTACGAATCCTAGTTCACTCTTTATGATTTCGCCACCACCCCGGGTTCCGGCAATGGTGTTCAGCGATAGGGGTTTTCCGGTATTCATGTTGATGATCGGGATATTTTATGCTTTTAGTCGCAACCTACCGCGCAGATCCAATTCGAACTTCGAGTCGTTGCGACCGACAGATGGAACCACACCTTTTTCTGCCAAACTGTTGTAGTAGTCGTCTACAGCTGACTCGGGTAATCCCTGCCTTAGACTAATTGTGTTGGTAGCGCCACCTATTTCCTCCAATTCATGAATTGGAGGTTGATTCACTATGAAGGACGTTTCGTCATCGATGTCATCATCGATGTCATCATCGATGTCATCATCATCGCGGAAATCGTCTCGGTCGACTTTGTCCATACCAATATCGTAACCATCCATTTTTATAATAATTATATATTAAAAAAAAAAACATACGGGTTTAATAGAGTATTTAGTTTCATCGAAACTATGTCTTCAAGTCAATACGGTCGCAAACTCAATCCATACCGCAGACTGCGGAAGACCCCTTGGGGCGAAAGGTGTGAGACAGAGCGTCGTTATTACGAACAACCCATCGACGATCGACCAGAACCAGCAGCTCTTAGTCCGCTTCCCCAACGTCGGAGCTAGCGACGTCATTATGCCGGGGACTGTTCGCCTCACTTTCACTATTTCGCTGACGTCGACAGACGCGGACCGAACCGTCGTTCACAACCTGGGTCGCGCCATCGTCAAGAAGACCATGATAAAGATTTCTGGTAATGAGGTGATGTCGATCGACGACAGTGACGTCTACCATTGCTATCAGGACCTGTGGAAGACGGAGCAAGAGCGCGAAAATGCGGTCTATCAGGGTATTGACACAAGCAAAAATAAGAACGTTACCAGACTTAGAATCGGGGCTAGTAACAAGCTAGATAACGACGCAAGCGACAACGCGATCGTGGCCGCTTACGGCAACCGCTTCTACATCCCTCTCGACTTTGAGTTGCTTGAGAGTCATATGCCCTACTATCAGAGCGATTTGGCTGACCGTCTCGAATACGAACTAACGTTCAATGACTACGGCCGAGTTCTCATAGCCACCGACATGGCATCGATGTATACGATCGACAATGTTTCGCTGGAGTACGACATGGTCACGATGCTCGAACTCGCGCGATTGATCAGAACACAGTACTCTGGGCGCGTTGCCATACTTTACGACCGAGTTCTTCACCATCGCAAGATGACGAAAGACAAAAGTGACACATTGTCGAATATTAATGTCAACGTCGCCGCCCGCTCGATGAAAGGTATACTGATGCTTTTCGAGGAGCGTTGGTTCGAGCTCGGGGCTAGAAAAACCGACAAATTCTATAACCCCAAAATCACAAAGGTAGAGGTGACGATCGAGGGAGTCCCCAATCAACTCTACAGCGCGGGCCTTCGCGCGCACCAGCAGTGGGATGAAGTCAGAAATCAGATTGCTGCTGGCTCTAAGCGTGACCCAGAGGTTGCCGCGGTTGCCAAAGACGACCAAATGCACGGTAGTTGACGCCAAGTTGAGAACGATAGCAAGGGTGTGACGATCCAGATAACTAAAGAGGCGGTGGAGCTGGCGCATTGAACGTGTATCTATATATAATCACAGACGCACAACTCAACATCGAAGATAGTCGATACGTCTCAGCACTCTACTGATTTAATAAAACATCATTCTAACGATTTATTAATAAATCAACACCAATTCAAGATTGGAGATTTAAATCCACCTTTAAACTTTAAAGTTTGTGATGCCCACTCTGCCATAAAATGTGGGCAGACAGGATGCGGAAAAACAATTTTCATTCTCGACTTATTCGAGGGGTCCTACCGCGATATCTTTCGACACATTGTGATCCTGTGTCCCACTGTGCGTCACAACGAGACTTATCAGCGGCGCCCGTGGATATGGACCGACCCTGAGGTATACTTTATTGACCCCGGCGACAGGCTTCACGATTGGCTGCGTGGTTTATACCAAAGATTCCAGGGCGAGCCCACCCTATGCGTTATTGACGACTGCTCGGCCAAGGCGGCGATGACCAAAAAGAAGGACATGCTCTCCGAGCTCACATTTTCTGGCCTCCATGCGGGGCAAAGCGTATGGATCTCCACTCAGAAGTACAACGCCGTCCTCAAGGATCTGCGCGAGCAAACGAAATGGGTCGCCCTCTTTCACTGCAAGGACCGAGACTCATTCGATGACTGTCTTCGAGAGAACGACGTTATCCCAACGCGCGAGGAGCCCCTGCAGGTTAGACAGATGATTTCGGAAACTAAGCACGCCAAGCTTCTGCTAATGACTGATCAACCAACTGCTTACGAAGTTATCAATCAATTAATTAATTTGTATAATTTTCTTAAAATTAATTATAAAATTAATTAGTAACTGCTGAGCAAATGGTTAACAATGCTGAGCAATTGCTGAACAATGCTTAACAAATACTTAACAATGCTTAACAATGCTAATGCTCCACTTAATAATTGTTAATTTTCTTAAAATTGCTGGGGGGCAATCGGAGCAGTATTTCGGTAGGCGTCTCTCAGTTTGCCATGTGGATAAAATGTCAGATGTAGAGGTTGATAAAATGTATGCACGATACGAATCCAAATTGGGGTCAGAGATGACGAAAACTCTTGGGGTGGCGGCTATTCATTTGTACTCTACCGCTGTCAGTGAAATTCTTCCTATATCTGATTGGTGATCTAGAGACTGACCCTTTTGTAGGAAACACTCTTAGAACGGCCTGCTGCTCAATTTATCACAAGTTTGGAATGTACTTAGCTCCGCTGACAACCGCGTTGACCACGGCTAAACACTGTCAATTTGGACATATATGCCCACAAACTATAAGCTCTAATATTATAAATGATGACACAAGACGCACCTGCGAGAGTGACGGAACCGCAAATCCGATTGCTTCAATACTGTTGAACCTGATTGCTCTTCCAATTCCGATTGTTCCTCCAATTGCACGACACAAAAACCCAAAAAGACAGGCAGCTGGGCGGACATCGGCTGCCACCCGAAAAAGTAAACAAGATAAAATACTCGCCGAACTTCGAGAGGCCAAACAGTCATTGCAATCGGGGATTACGACACACCAAATCCAATCAGAAGAGCAATCGGGGAGTGCTGTAGCTCCTACCCCCTATTACCTGAACATTGTTGAACCTGATTGGAAAATCATCCCGTGGGTTGTTGGTGGTGGTCTGGCAGTTGTGGACACCGTGTGTGTGTGGAAATACCTTTCGAGACAACCCCCAACCTCAACACTGTTGAACCCGAGCATGTTGGAGGCGGTTCCGAAGAAAGTTACGAAACACCAATTGCAATTGGATGCACCCCATTTAAACATTAATCTCGATCCCTTTTATATGCAATAAATATAATGCCTGAAAAGAATGGTAAAATTATAGTGAATGCGCTTTATCATGCCATAGTGATAACGGGTCTCAGTATCGGATATGCTCGACTATCAAAGATGGCCTTCGGAGGGCCCTCTCCCAAATTGGATATGATCGTGAGAGACGTAGGGTTTGTGACCTTAGATATAGCGGCCGCAGTTTGGACTCGAGATTATCTAATTAAAGCTGAAATTCTACCTCCTAATATATTGAATTAAAATGGTTACGCTCGCAGTAATAGTAGGTGGCGCAATCGTGAGCGCAGCGGCGTTCGGCACTAGCAACCATTTATTCTCGTTAATAGGAAAAAACTCGGACGCGGATGATGAGCGCAAGCATCACGATTTAGCTGTAGAACAACTCAATAGCGCAACGGAAGCATGGCTGAAAAACGAACCACCCGTGTGGACTGGATCAACAAAGAGCTTCGCCGCGAGAGTCACGCCGTGCAAACTTTCCGGAACGTTGACGAAGCCATGCACGAGTACAAGCTGGCATATCGGCAGAAAATTCTCGCACCGCTGGGTCCCAAGCCCCAATTTTCAGATTTCTATGTATCGTCAGAGGACCAAAAACACCGCGAGATCACGTTCATCGTTGTGGGAATGGGTGTGGTGGGTCTCGTCAGCTACTATATTGGAAAAGCAATAGCAATAATTATTTAAAAAAAAAACATTTTTTAAATAATATATAGAACGATGTTAGTTGACGAGCTTTATTTTGCTCTGATCGATGTAGGCTGCACGGCCCTTAAACACCGTTTAGCTGGCGCAAAGTGTCTGATCCGTCTGGCCCAAGATTCTCTCGAGACGTGGCGCGTGGATGAAAAAGCGGCCACCCTTTTCACAAAGCGGATGTTAGACTCCTCTGAGTTCCCACTCCTGTTCCAATCCAATCGTGATTGGACTTCCAACAAAGGTTTAGTATCGCCGACGCAGTTACTGGACGATCTGGCGAGGGCATGTTGGAGATTGTCTGATCTATTAGAATACCTCGCATATGATGGACACGCGCAAACTTAATACCAAACTATCGGTTCGCCTAACGCGCAAGCTAGCGAACACATACTACAGCCCCCGTGGCTACTGGAAGGGACTCGCGGCCATCAAGAACCTCGCGGCATCGACCAAGTTTTCCCAAAATCGCAGCCAAGGAATGGCTCAAGAAGCAGGCCATCTGGCAGATCTATTTGCCCGCGCCTCACAATATTCCTCGCCCGAAATTCGACGTGCCGGTGCCGAACGAAGTCCACCAAGCAGACCTCCTATTTCTCCCTCACGATCGCGTCGGTCGCAAGACGTACAAGTACGCACTGACAATCGTTGAGATAGCGAGTCGGTATAAGGGGGCTGAGCCGTTGGCCACTAAAGAGTCTAAGGAGGTGGCTGAGGCTCTTTCCCGAATATATAAGAGGAGTCCTCTCAAATGGCCGAATCTTCTCCAGGTTGATCCCGGCCGTGAGTTCATGGGCGCGGTCTCTCATATATTGGCTAAACACAAAGTTTCTGTCAGACGCGGCCGCGTCAACATCCACCGGGACCAGGGGATGGTGGAGCGGTTCAATCGCACCCTGGCTGAGAGGTTGTTCCGTCACCAATACGCCAAAGAGCTTGTAGATCCTCATTCTCGATCGACCGAGTGGGTGACCAGGCTACCCGCCGTGGTCTCCGCACTGAACGGTGAGGTGACCAGATTGATCGGTAAGAAGCCCGTAGATGACATCAAGGTGAAAAAGGTGATGAGCAAGCCCTTTGCCGTCTCGCGCACGACCCGTTGGTTTAGCTGAGCAACGACTTCCATATGATGTTGCCGTCCGGTACCTATATCAACCGGGAGAGCTCGAAGGTGGACGGCGCCACGCTACTGATCCCGTGTGGTCTCTAAATCATCTGGATCGATCTATTACCAAACCGGATGAGCCCGTGCTCTATTATTTGGATGGTGCTCCATCTCGCGGTTTTGTTCGCGAAGAACTTCTTGCGGTGCCTTCTGGCACCCAGCTACCCCCGGATCATCAGAGTCTTTAGAGAGGTTCTGTATGTATTCCGTCTGGTAACACGCGTCTTTTATCGTAGTACGCTGAGAGTCCTAATTTTTGTTGACAGTACGTTTTCATAACGCCGTCTTTCATTTTAAATCCTCTATTTTGTGCTACATCTGTAATGTGTTTTCCATCTTCTGTAGTTTCACTTAGTACTCGTTTATATCTATCCCAATTTAAATTGTTAGTTCTCTTGGACATTCCTTTCGCAGAGTTTTTATTAATTAATTCTTTAGAATTATCAAAATTAGTGGGATTAAATTTTTCTACAAAATAACACTTACTAGATAACGCTATCGCCCTATCTCCGCTAAATTCCATTTTGAAAAGTCTTGGCTCTCTTTCGCTCCATTTATCCCAAGCCAACAATTTTTTTTTTTTTTAAACTCGTCTAGTAAGTTAGGTCTAATCAATTCCTCTATTGTTTTTCCACTAACTCCTATATACATACTATCCGTGTCCATCTGTATTGATTCAAAGTCTTCTCTTTTTACGTATTTGTCTAGAAATTTGTAGTAAAATTCCAACATTCTCAATTTAGCTAGTTGATAAACCGCTATTCAACAGTGGAAGGGTCTCCTTACAGCACAACGGGGTTTTCGGGAAGATATTTCGTACGAATCTCCTATCTCTTCCAAATCGTCAATGAATGCAGATCTTAATGCTTTGTCAACACAGGTTTCGTTTTGTGTATATGTCGTATTTAAATGTCTCTCTGTTGCCTCTATCATTTTTCCACAACACAAGTTTCCTAATAATTTCATTATATCCGCTACTGGTTTCTTATTTGGTTCTACATCGCCTGTTCGTCTTGCGGCTGTAACTTCTTTTGCGAACCATTCAAATGGTTTTCCACTAATATAATCTATAACACGATGAACTCCAGTTATTTCTAGGCCGTGTTTTAAATACCATTTCAATAGTGGTGCGTACATCAATACTTTAGTGGCGGTCATCGATGCCACTAATTTCCTTCCATTTCCTCTTGTTCGGCGAGTGTCTTCCAAATATTTTAACATGTGTTCAGGAACCTCCTCAACGTCTACTTCTCTGTTTATAAATATTGGGGACATTTCAGAAAACTTATCTTTTAAGTTGTGTGGAACTTCTATATCCACCTGCGCAAACCCAAACCAGTCTCCAGATAAAACTCTTTTACAAAACTTTTTAATAAATTTAGGGTTATGTGGGGTATCTATATGGTGTATAGTTTCTCTCCCACACGGCATATCTTTATTTAACGTATATAAATATAACGCGTTTGCATCGTACCCCAAAACAGCCTTGCAAGGTTTGGAACCCACTCTAATATTTGAAACACTGGCTTCTGCATATCGTGTAAATACTATTGATGGACCGCCAACTAGAGCGTCTTTCATCATTTCGTATGTTTATTCTTTTGGTGCATATAGGGCATCCTCCGGTATAATCGTCTTTGAAGATTTTTGTTCTTTAATGGTTCCTCTCAATAAATATTGTATAGCTACTCCAAGTAGTGTTACCGCATCTTTGAAAATATCCACACCTCTGTGTTTATAAAATTCACACATTTTTTCCACCGCTTCTAGGAACGGTGCTACATCTAAATCGTTATAATATTTCAACGAATCTCTGAAGGTTTCCATATTCTCTTCTTTGAAAATTCTACGACATTTGCTGAATTCTGTTTCGTCTAGTAACATTTTCCTAGATAGTTTGGAATACCAATTCTCTATATCAGGCAGTCCTGGGTAATCCAGTTTGTCTGGAGAATCGAACCACTCGTAAGGAAAGAAAGATTTCTGTCCTTTGCAGTCGTAGGCTTTTATCCAACTATCGTAACTTACACCCGGTCCTAGGTAAAGTATTACATAAAGAAATCTAAACTGTGGAGTAAATAGAAATATTGTTGCGTTTGCCCGTTTTCCGACCATTACTTTCTTTGTTGTTGATGCCAGTTCGCCTACTAAATATTTCTTTATTAAGTTTATATTGTACTTACTGCTGTTAAAACCTATAACCGGTACTTGCTCTATCCGCTGCTCAGTCTGTGTAACTTGATTTTTACGTAAATGTTCTGTATTAAATCCATATCTTAACCATACTTCTTCTCTTATAGCTTTTCCCCTGACTTTCAAATCTTTTACGAATTTTTCTATAAGTTTTGCAGGATCTTTATCACAAATATGAGTTACTGTTCCTGAGAAATGATCTCCTATACTGACGCTTACCGGAACGTGCTCAGCTTCGTACTCTAGATTATTACCGAGAGTTTCAAATTCTGGGTTGAGATATGCCTCAAAATCATATACTATCTGATATGGATAAAGAGTAGTGTCGCAACCGATCTTTATGTCTTTACCCGTTCTTTGGAATTCGCATTCCCACATAACTACTAGGTTGAATTCTTTGCTTCTAATAAATTTATCTCTTCTCATAGTGGATGCGCGTTCTTCTTTTCTATGCTTTGCATGAATCTCACACCCGTGCCAGTAACAGCCGTGATATTAATATACTGTATTGTTTTTTGGACAATATCCATCTACTGGAGCTCCTAAAATGCATCATTCACCCCCATGTCCACATTGTTCGTGGTGAATGTGAATTCCCTCCTGCTTTTCCACATAGTACATCCAATCGATCGCCCCATAACTGTTAGAACTTTTTTGGTAGAACGCTTTCTCGAACGACGAACGAGGGCGCTCTAAATAATTACCGTCACATACTATTTTTGTCTCACCTTTCATACATTTTGGTCCGTGTCTCTTCATATTACTCGCTTTCGTGAATTTCTGTTTGCAATTATCGCAGGCATAAATTTTAGATAGGTTTTTAAGGTTTTTTATCAGAAATGCGTGATTATTAAACAGTCCTATTGTCATTGGTTTATTACCTATTGCTTTATAGTGCGCTGGTACCTTTTTCAACCACCATACGTCACATTTGGTGTGTTGATATACTTCTATACCGATTTTAAAAAACTCTTCAACCTTTTCAGATCTGAAAAAGGAATTGGTCAGACCACATTACTACCAGTATATTGTTTACTAAGTTCTTTTGCCTTGTCCGTGCATCTGTCAGGTCTTGCACCTGTCTTATGCATCGCTAAACACCTGAACAGACAAAGGTCGTCATTATACTTATCTAAAGAATACATACCTTTTTTATTCTTCAACCATTCTGGAAGGTCTCCGCCTGCTGCTTCTTTGGATTGTAGTCCCAAATCTATTCCCCTATTGCCCTGTATTAGCTTTACAAAAATCTCTACCCATCTTACAAACTTCCACTTTGTATTTGGTCTGTCTATTTTATCAGACATTATTCGTGTTTGCTCCTTATCTGACAACCAATTTTTAACGGTTTTCATTGATGATAGTGGTTCGCTACCACCGAGATTTTTGTGAAATATTATAGTTATAGGTTTTCCATTTATAGTTTCCTCCATATGTTCTAGCTTGTAAGAATATGAATATCTCAAATAAAAATTGGTTGTTAGATACGGAGCGAGTTTATCGGACATGCGTTCAGACTCGTTAATGTCAATGTTTTTACGAAAGGATAATATAACTACCCGTCTTCCCTTTTCTACCTTTTCCAATGTTTCATCATGAGCCCCCAATATTTCTTCACCTTCTGTCACTATCGCGCGAACGATAGCTTTTTTCTTATTCTGCAAATTATTTGGTATTTAGTCACCTGTGCGTCTGGAATTGGTGCTTGAAGGTTTTATTACACTAGCCTTTAACCCCGCAATACTTTCTTTTTGAATTCTGTTACTTCCTCTGCTATTGAGAGGTCTTTAAAGGCTCCTCGTTTGTGGGCGCGGGTAAACCGCTTCATAAACACCTCATTCTTTGTGGCGTTTATCAGCTTTGTCAACCCCCTAACTCTCAACCGTTTACTATAAGTAATCCCTAGAAATTCGGCTTCTCTTCTCAAACTTTCTATTTCTGCTCTAGTTTCTGGCGTTTTCATATTTTCTGTATATATAACCTATGAAATGTATCTGTTCAATTGGACGTGAAAAAAAAACATGATTTTTTTTTCACGTCCAATTGAATATAAACATATACATATATAAAAAAAATACATATATATATAATGGAGTGTGTGACTTGTTGTAAGACGTTTGGGTGTAAAGACTATCTACGAAGGCATCTATCGAGACGTAGAAAATTTCTTTGTGTCGCCCCACAATTTCAATGCCCCAGATGCCCTTGTAAATTCGTTAGTGCCCAAAATCTTTGTAGACATAAGCAACTGCGCTGTCAGGTGGCTAAAGGTGAACGTGGTAGACTAGAGCTGGTAGAATTAGTTGCTGATCTGCGAAATAAATTAGCTATATTGGAGGAGTAAAATGGGGTGTTGGAATATATACTATCACGCGCGGACGCATTGAAATTGCATTAATGATTTATACTTTTTTCAAAAGTCAATCTACAATCTAATTGGGACTACAATCCCACTTTTTATAATTCAATACCATCACCAACTTTTGGTTGGTGGTGGGAGCTACAATACAGCTCAATAACGTTAAAAAACGTTGGTGGTACCATTTTGACTCCATATATACTACTCGGTCGTTTCCTTTCTTTCTCATTACGCAAACACGTCTTATTTGGAATTAATAAATAAGTGAACTACTTTCGGCAAGGGAGATAATCAATATACACAGCTACCACGGGAACTATTTTCGTACGAGCCAGGCGGATTGTTCTGTATATCAGTATATATAGTTTTAATCTATCTCCTGTGATATATAATGAATATAATGATACATTACTTTGTTATGTTATGGGTACTAATACATTGTTTCAATAGCGTATTGCTGTAACGATATCGTTGTAGACGGAGTTGCAACTATATGTATACTGTCTGTTTCACGAAAGCTGCCCAATTTTAGTTTTTACGGCTATGTAAACAATGCAAAAACAATATTTGTTTTCGATAATATTAAATTAAAGGAAAATTTAAGAGTGAGCCTTCTTTTTATTTCGTGAAATTTGGTCAAATATTGATTTTATTGCGAAAAAATAATTTCCCCATGTTAAATCCCCATAGACATCTTCACAGAGTGAAGATGTCTATGGGGATTATTTTTAAATTTCAGAAATACTGAACCGATTTTCAAAATTTAACTTTTGTTTTCTTAGTTAGATCATTTCCAAGCTAGCTAGCCAGGTTTCGGAGTCAATTTCCAAAAAAAAATATTTTTCTGACTCCACCCCCAGCTCCGCCAGCTCTTTTTCCCCCATGTTAAATTCCCATAGACAAATCAATTTTTCGTAATAAAATAAAAATTTGACCAAATTTCACGAAATAAAAAGAAGGCTCAAATATTATCGAAAAAAATACTGTTTTTGCATTGTTTATATGGCCATAAAATTTGGGCAGGTTTCGTGAAACAGACAGTAATTTAATAATTATTACGTTAAAATGTTTGCGTAATACTGATAGTACTTCTGTACAAATGTAGAGAGAGAGAGAGAGAGAGAGAGATAGATAGAGAGAGAGAGAGAGAGAGAGAGAGAGAGAGAGAGAGGGGAGAGAGAAAGAGAGAAAGAAAGAGAGAAAGAGAGAGAGAAAAAGATATATATAGGGAGGGAGGGAGGGAGAGAGAGAGAGTACATGTTCATAGAAAAAAGAAATCTGAGCATGGCAAATACATGCATTGTGAAACATAGCTGACAATGCCCATACTGTAACTATAACCACCAAACGACACAAACAAAAAGTTTCTTAGTGACGAACATCAGCAGGTCGAGATATCACAGGCCGAAGTTTCAAGAATCATCCATCAGTTTTCTATTTTGATCATGTGACTAAAATAAACAAAATGGCGAATGACAGAAGAGGTTCTCGACTTCTCTCCGATTTAAATTGTGCATTCAGGAGAGATTCTGAGATGTAATAATGATTTTATTGAATAATTAAAACCTATTCGACATCCATTTAGCCAGTGATATTAGCTGTCATTGACATATCGTTGTATCATCACATTATGCCATTTCTTTTTTGATATATTTGATTTGCCTTATTAAGTTATTTTTCACAATCTTCATACAGACTGCTAAAACCTCACTTCACCCCAGTGGTTAATCTATCCATACCAGATTCACACTCGGGTCCAAGTGATCTGGTGTGATTAAGGCACCTGACACCATAATTATACCCCCATACAAAGTATGTCGAGGATAGTTGCGAATGGTAACTCTTGCAATCTACTCCCGTACTGTCCGTAGCTAGAGTTGCGATTCCACTCGTAGGATTCCCCTGCAGAATAGCGAATCAGATCTGATTCGCACTTTAGCAGTTAATTGTTAAAGAAAGATTTTCTATATTTTTGAACTGGAATGAAAATAACATATTCAAGTACAGTTCTTTAGGGTATAGCGGATTTTAGGGTATAGCGGATAGGTATATACTTTTTAACACAATATTTTTTTATATTGTACATTTATAATAAATAAAATATTACCGTTAGGAACAGTGATCCATCCCCCACACAATGACATGTTTACTTTGATATAGCAGTTTCCTTGCCGTGCGTAAAGCTTCAAGAAACACAATGACGTAACCGGAAGTTTACACCAGGTAAAGCGAAAGTAAGTCGCTCCAGAGTAATTTCACTGAAAATGTATAAACAGTTAGTTTGGAAGAAACAAACTCTGTGAATAATATGATGTATAATCATGTCCTCTGTAACTGGAAAGAAGCTTGGTTCATAAATCACACCATGTCACTGAACACAGACGTCAATAATAACGCACGTGCTTCCGGCAGTAACGGATCATCCTAATTTGCGTACAAATCAGATTTGCGGGGATCGTCTCAAAATCAATATGACCTGCGAACAATATATCAAATGGGTTTGTTATGCCACCGGGGACGGGTGGCACACAGTGTTCGGACCGTCCGTCGATCCGTTCGTCCGTCTGTCTGTCTGTCTGTCCGTCCGTCCGTATGTCAGTCAGTCAGTCCGTCACACGTTTTGGTTAACCAGGTCGTAACAGTTTCTCAAACTGGCCATAGCATCTACATATGTTGCTTTTATTATTATACATGTATGTAGCTTCATTCTATCTTCATGAAAGAGGGGGCGTTTCATTGTAGAGAGATCAACACCACAGGGATTGAAAATTCTAATTGACATTGACAACTACAATTTTAAAATTTGTGAATATTTATTTTAAAGGCATTCATTTTCTAAATAAAAATAATACTGGTCAGGCCCGTAGCCAGGATGAGGCAGACGAGGCAGCCGCCTTGTCTCAGATTTTGCCGTTTTTTTTATGATTTTTACACACGATCGTTTTGCGGTATGTTTGAATTTCTGTAAAAAGTTGAGACGAACTGTCGGCGCATGCTGGGGTGTTGACTTAGTGTTTTTTTTCACTCGACGCCAATATACATTGTTGCTGGAAAAAATAACAATAGCACATGTGTGCCCACCTCCCCTCGCCATTTCTTTCTGGGGTGTTGACTTTTTATATTTTTTTTCACTTCCAACCCCGATGTTGCTGCAAAGAAGTAACAAAAGCACAGGTGTGCCAACCTCCCCTCGACATTTTTTTTCTGGGGTGACTGTTTTTTTGTTTACTTCCAACCCCAATGTTGCTGGAAAAAATAACAAAAGCTCATGTGTGCGCACCTCTTGCCAATTTTTTTCTGGGGTGTTGACTTTGTTTTTATTTCTCTTCCAGCCCGAATGTTGCTGGAAAAAATAACAAAAGCACAGGTGTTCCCACCTCCCTTCGCCAATTTTTTTTCTGGGGTGTTGACTTAGTGTTTTTTTTTCACTACGCCAATGCTGCTGGAAAAATAACAAAAGCACATGTGTGCCCCTTCACCTCGCCAATTTTGTTTCTGGGGTGTTGACTTTGTTTTATTTTCACTACGCCAATGTTGCTGGAAAAAATATGCGATGTCAGGGCATTATATTTAATGCCGTATCCGGTGGTTCATGTTCATGATCAGTTTTTATCAGATTTTGGCCTAAACAAAAAATATGTGGCAAACAGTGCAGATCCTGATGAGCCAGCTCGTTACGAGCCGGCTCATCTGGATGTACACTGTTTGTCAATACCACTATACATGCATGTGAGGTTTAAATGGTTAATATTACATGTACATTCGTGAAGTTATAGTCTGATTTATTAATTACTAATTACAGGGTGATGGTGTATATTGATGGACCAGCCCGTCGGTGCCTCGCGGATTGACGGAATGAGCCAATCTGATTGGTTCATTCCATCATTTTGCGGGGGTCCGACGGGCGGGTCCATCAATGGACACCATCACCAATCACAGTTAATACACTCAGTAACACTGTTTACGGCCACCACCTCGGCCCAACCCTTCACAGGACTCGAATCATTGCCGGGACTCATAGAAAATGTGTGGCAAACAGTGCAGATCCTGATGAGACGTTTTGATCATTAAGAGCCGCCTCATCTGCATGTACACTGTTTGCCACTACCACTATACATGACTGTGAGGTTAAAAGGGTAATGTTACATGTACATTTGTGAAGTTATTCTCTATGATTTATTAATTAATAATAATTAATTAATTATAATAATTATGGCACCACCCATCACATTGCTTCAAGAAAATATTGGGATGAAAAAAAAGTTTAAGCAGTGTAAATATTTTTTTTATTTTTCAGTTACACATGTACACATGTACACATTACATGATGAAACAGATTTAATCAGTGTTAATGTGATATGCATGTAAGCATGTTTCCTAGTCATTTACAAAACAAATACATGTTTTGGAATGTTTTGAGACACCCCCTCAGCAACTGTCGCACACGTATCCGATAAACACCAAAGCTATCCGTTACTGACTAATTCAGTGCGTTAGGTAAACAAGGAATTATGCAAGGAAAACATTGGAATAAACTAAAAAAGTAACCCAATTTGGAAAGAAGACACTTTTTCCTGTCTATTGGTACCAGGTACTTGTCCAAATGTTCTACTTTAAAGACGTATGCAGCAATAATCTTCTTAGCTATCCGCTAAACACTAAAGAACTGTAATTATGACATCAATTTACATATCTACTGGTAGGCGACCAATTACCGGCCAAAAATCACGATATAATTTTAAAAGTTTACCGTGATCTGACCGTGATTTTTCTCACATTAACAAATACGTCGGCTTGCCTTACATAGAATAACACAAAATTCCTTAGTATAGTGGGAGGTAACTGCTGACAGTGGGGCCCGAAAGGGGGTAATTAAAAGGCCAATTAAAGTACAGGAGGAGACCCATTTTTCCGGACACTAGGATTTTCTGCGATATTTACTTTTTGTTAAGCTAACAATGCAAAATTACAGTGAAAGTAATTAATACTGTATGGTACTGATCAAAAGATAGCAATTATTACATGTATTACTTCGACGGTACTGTTAATTCCTTTATTCTGTACGCTTAGCACAAGCGCCCTGTCCCGATAATCAAGTTTACACACCATGTACAATCGGCTCCTTGGGGAGCATGATAAAAACTGCCAGTACACTGTTCTCAATTACTTGATAAATACGGCGAGGAGGAAAGCACGTTGCTAAATGATTTAAAATGCTGTGAGAATGTGCCATATATACGGCTTCGTAAACAGTGTAGATAATATCCAATCTACCGACGGAAATTGCGCAATAAATGATGTTCGCCGAACATCCATGACCGTACCGATTTCGATCACGTTATACCATATCGTTTAGTTGAATAAACATGTTCACATACTTGTTGTTTCAATGTTGAAACTTTGTGACCATGGTATACACTGTTCACCATTCTATCAATAACTATGAGACCCGCCCAAAATTTGTAACGAGTATGCTCTCATCAAGTTATCCAACATCCTGCATAAAAACATACATGTATGTTTGCCTCAAAATGCTTTATTAATAATATTAATACATGTTTGTTTTTGTTCGTTCGTCAATTAGATGTACATGCAGAAACTGAAAAACGCAGGTCTATTCATAGTAACAAGGACATGTCAGCTATACGATCGCATTCTTATGGTGGCTCGTTAGGGACAGTTCGTGTCTTCATCACTACGCCGTGTAAAAACGATAAATTAAATATCTCAATTTTCATTTCCTCGCCGCGAAGGAACGTATATTTACGCCTCTAAATATGTGTTCCTTCGCGTTCACCACCTTACATTTCATTTCTATGTCCTGAAAGAACGATGTAGTAGGGTGGCAAGCACCCATAAAATTAATTCTGTTCAACCCGAGAGAGCAAAAGCAACGACTACTTTAAATCAATGCATTATATCATCCTAAACATGAATCCGGTGTCGGTCAATCAAATCAGGTGGGACAAGGTCATTTTTGGGGTCATTGCGTGCATATGGGTCAAATGAGTGCAAAACTCACTCTATTTTGATAATACAATACGTACTTGCATAACATTACAGAAACATCTGATAAAGTATGTTTTATTGATGATTATTGTTTTATGAGGCATATACAAAGCGATTCGGTTTGCTGGGACGTCTCTATCATTGAGAGTATCAGCATATTCAAGATGGCCGCTAAGCATCAATATTTAGCCTGAAATATGTACATATTTGATGAATGAAAATAAATAGGCACTTGGATCTTGATCGGACAGACGCAGAAAAACCTTTGGATACCACGTATTAATTTTAAACATGCATGGAAGGTATCAAATCCATATGAATCCAAGATGGACGCCAATATTCATCAATAGCAGGCAGTATTATCTACACTGTGGTGGACCATATCTTGGAACTAAGCTAGATATGAACATATTAGTTTGATTTTCATCTGAGATATGATATTAAAATATATATCAATATTTACACTCTTCTAAAAGAGCGCGTTTAATTAAAAATGGCCGCCATATTTTTCAAAAAGTTATTGGATATAATTTTACTTTTGCTTTACTTATTTATACATCTTCATTCTGTTAGACGGTTAAATCGGTAAGTTGGACACACTTGGTTTTGCAATCATTTATAGTTTTGTTTATTCAAAATGGTCGCCTCATTTAGGCTATTCTAGTATATTGTGGTACTGGTAATTGTGCGTTTCTCTTAATTTACTTTCAAATTACTTTATAGAACAAATTCACATGTGTTCAGACTAGTAGTTCGCTGATAATACATTTGGTGATGAACACATTAGTTTACACTAGTTGCAAAGTCAGAATGTTAACATATATGTACTGTTTGTTTAAATATAGTGTATGTTATGTTATTTCAATCACTTTAGACTTAATTATAACCAAGATAGAACATGTCATTAAAACAATTCATGTAAAATATAACAATTATCAAATAGTATTTATTACAGTTTCTGTTTCTGTGTCTATCCATACATCCATGAATGGATATACCCATATACATACCTTTAAATTACACTGAACTATTTAATAATTGTCCCATATAAGTCTGTATAATGCAGATCAGCATATTCTATTTCAGAAAAACTCTCTGCATGACTGCATGTTTAATCATCGCTGATAAATGGAAATATATTCTCAATTAACATATATTCTCATCGACAAAAGTCCCGTCCCGTGCACTGCATTAAAATCAATATTGACAGCGTTTATGCGTGCCACATATATAACACATAATATGTTGTAACGAATGGTCATGATTTAGATGCCTCAGATCAGGTATGTGTCAATGTTTAACTGTATACGTTTCTCTTCCAGGTTAGCTCAAACCCGGTTAGTTAAAAAATCCTGTTACAGGAGTTGCAGTTTTGCACATAAAAATGGTTGTTTGGCTGATTTGTGTACATTAGTTATCCATGAATCGCAATGTCATCAGAGACATATGGGTACAATGATATGCTCTATATATTTAACAAAGCACTACCCAAATACGTGCATTACGATCTTATTTATATGTCGTATGTTGGTGTGTATAGACACGGACGATGGTACGTTCTGATATAGTTATAGATTAGCATAGAATAATCAACCATGTTCATTTGAAACAAAGTAACATATTAATGCATGTAACATATTATATATTATATTACCGTACACATATGGTCAATGTGATATTATAATACACCGTTATGGCACATACCATGTAAGGACATTATATGACTACAGCATTTATGATTAAAGTGTATGGTATTCCCCAGAAACAGCGCCCTTCATAACTGCGATACATATATGTACATACATATGCATTCAAGATAGACTGCATTATGACCGCATACTAAATTTATATAATTTTTATTATTTCTATATACCAAACAATCTCATGAATGACCTCAACATATGTTCCATCATGAACTCGCAACATATTGATGTCGATCGCATGATAGTTTAATATCCATACATATGTGACTCACAAATACTGAATAATTCAATCCATCCTATTTACATAGTCCATGCCTACCTGTATATTACTACTTGATATTATAGGTCATCCAAATGCGATTTTATTGTTAATAAACACAGCATATGCCTTTTATGAGCAGAGATGTAATGGTCTGGATGACACCATGTATTGAATTCTGAGATATATAGAGTAAAGTGAATATGGCTCACAAATACTGGTTATTAACTTATTCCTACATGTACTTACATGCCCTAGTACATGGCTACCGGCATATGACTATTTAAATGATACGTCATCCAAAAGTTATTTTATTTGGGCAATGACAACATCATATGTCGTATATAAACTGAGATGCGATGACCATGATCACACCATTGACTCTACATAGATACGATATGTATATCATTCCCAATATTAAAGTAATTGATTTTGTCTCTTGCTCACCGACAATTACACTCACACTGTCCATGTGTAGTGTTTCCAAGTTGTTTGTATTCCATGATCATACTATTTTCGTCAATATTTTGACTTGTTATATGTCAATAAAGACCTTTCAAGTATAAATGGTGGGAATATAACGTATGCAAACGCAGTAGTATTGATATTCCCATTTCAGTGGGCATTAGCATAATATTTAAATACAAATACAATGGCGTGTTTTTTTCATATCCAAAAAGCTAAGCATAATTCTTCGCTATGAAAAGAAACGCTGCTTTCATTATGTGGAAAGTGAATAATGGTAGTTGTTACGTAGCCAGTCAAGTTCAGAATTTGTCAACTTCCATTTGATATATCAATCGCTGTGCCTACCGTTTCGTGTACCGCATTAATAAACTGATTATCGTTGTTAGGTTTCGTTATAATGGAAAATGACACAATAACCGCATGGAATGTACCGATATCTGATGGTTTTGATGTATGCAACAGGCTCGTAACCAGACATTTTGAAGCAGGGAATCTTTTCGATTGCTTGAATGGCCCGAGGCAGCTGGTCGGGCACATAATACGACTGCTTTCATCAATATTATAAAATGACTACGTATTGACAATAATTCTTATTTTAGTGCATCAAACAGTGGACATCAATGTAGGACGAGGGAGGTGGGGAGGAGGTCGTCCGACCGCACCGACCCCCTGGTTACGCACTTGTTGCAATAATAAAATGCAACATTGATGTTCATGGTCAGGTTAATGAAATAATATATGTTTCAAACGGTTTAATGGTTTAAAACCGGACTAACAACAGCTCATTTCATCTGCATGGAGGGGGCGGGTAACTGAATATTTGCATACAATTTCTATCCAGCCCTGACATTAGACAAACCGGATCTACTGTCAGGTCTTCACCACACTATAGTAACTTAGCCCCCCCCCCCCCACCCCCCCCCCCCCCCCCCCCATAAACTTAGTAAGGGATATTGAGCTCCCCGGCAAGAATTACCTCTCACACTGAAACATTGATTTTAGGGTGCAGCATATGTTATGTCTACCCTACTCAATATAGACGTATCATAATTGTATCCATGTTTGCGGCCATCTTTGATTTACCTTTGTGGCGAAAGATCATAATAATCAAGTCGGAATATATTTAAGACAAAATGTTGATCTTGAAAATCGCAAAATATACAGCGATTTTAACCACCATAAAAGTGAATTGTTTCATATATGTCGTAAGGAAGAATACTCAACAATTTAAACAACTTTATCTGATAATTCAAGCATGATATGCACGTACATGTCCATCTAGTGATATAAAATATGTTTTTGAACTCTGTTGACCTCTTTGCACTTAATGACCCCAAAAGTGACATTGTCCCACCTAATTTGATTGACTGACACTGGATTCATGTTCAGGAAGGTATGAACAGAAGCCACTTCTGTTCAAAGTGCCCCTCCACTAATGGTTAGCGCTCCTGCATGGCTTAGAAACGTGATTTATTTTTATATTTTTTTGCCAATGATAAATAAAATGGTGTTATTGATTCAGTTGATCTATGTCATTTACTGTGCATGAAGTGAACATAATTATACATATATATTGTATTTCTGAGACACTATGTATGAGACACAGTGCCTTTAATCATCGTTTTAATCAGCGTAGAAACTAAGGAACGAAGCTTCTATGCTTCGATAGTCGAAGGAACAAATATTTAGAGGAATAAATGTACGTTCCTTCACGGACTGGAAACGAAAGTTAAGATTCTTAAATATCGTGTGTACGCGGCGTAGAAACAAAAACATAAATAATTAGAATAGCTGCTGACATAACGGCGACAAAAGTAAAACGGCCTACGTGAAAATTGACATTTACTTCCAACAAGATTTTCACGATGAATAATATATTGTTTTACCTCTCCACCATATATGCAGGGGGCGGCGGACACACCCAGAGGATTTAGAAATACTGCATTTTTTTGTCTAAATCCCACCCCTGGAGCACGGAAATTTGTCTATCACCCTGAATTCGGAGGTGTTCCAGGCATCAACAATCACCTATAAATTCCTGCCAAGTCTTTTTTCCGTGTGGTGGTCTCACTGGGCTTGTCGGGAAGCACCCGCTATTTAAAGTTCCCTCTATGCACCTACCCCCGGTGGGGCAATACACTGATAGGTACACTAATGAACCCGATAGTAGAAACACAAATATTTGTGCTTCTTATACCTGTTTGAAACCATGACACTGATTGTTTTAATCACATCCAATGCAACCTGATACCAGAACACGCAACAAACATAGAACATTTCGACATCATGAGACGATTCTCATGTGCTGTCAAAATTTTTTTCATTCAAACAATCAAATTATTAAAAACAAATAATGACACATAGATCTAAAATAGCAATCATACTTTTTCTCGTGCAACGTTTTTTTTACCCGTCTCCAGGATAGTGGTTGGAGTCGGTGGTGTGTACTCAATACACTGCCAACAACACTTATTGGCTTTAATGCGATATTTTTCTTCGAGTTGTCTCGCTTTGATTAGAAAGATAGGATCCCTGGGAAAATCTATTTTTTCTTACTTCGCGTTTTAAGCTATTTTCAGTGAATAATTCATAGTTAATTTTATTTTTTTCTTGTATTTGTAATGTTTATAATTACATGTTGTACTTAAATTCTTATACTATTTTGTTTGTCTGTGTATTCAATCAGATGATTTAACAAATTTTCCCTCGTAAGCGCCTCAGATATATATGTCCCACTCTCATGCGCACCGACATGTTGTTTTCCCCACGTCATACAGGTGTCAACAGAAGTTGGCAGGTATGAAAACAGTTCAATTTAATAATTTTACTCATTTTTTCTTGGAAATCTTCGCACCTGACAACTGGAAATGACCAGGAACAAAATTCTTGTGTGAAAATGCAGAATTAAGCGCTTACGAGGGTGTCCGGGAAAATGAGTACGGACGAAAAATGGGTCGCCTACCAGTATATGACCTGATAAAGTAAATGTAAGCTAGAAACAACAAGTGACCCAGTTCGTGGCAGCCACATTCAACATGTAAAAGTTAACATGGTGTCCACTTTCTGTAAAGGCAAACAATAATTTTCTAAACATTCTACAACGGTAAAAATTGTTTCAGAATAATTAGTTTGTATTACTTTTATAATACTAATATTTTTTTCAGATGGAAAATATCTCAAATATGTCACAATTAACTGCTAAAGTGCGAATCAGATCTGATTCGCTATTCTGCAGAGGAATGCTATGTGATATGGACCATATGGTGGAGAATAATATACCATAGGTAACTTAACTATTTTGACTCAATTTGTTTTGGAAACCCCTGTATAATAGGGGTTTCCCAAAACAAATTGTATCCAAAGACATTGTTATTGTCATAAACCATTGCCACCATACTACCCCTAAACATGTGCTTTTGTTGTGGGAAACCGTGTCTAGGGACCATTTTCCCAACTCAAACTGCTCTTGTCCTCAAAAGATGAGAATCTCCCATTCACCTATAATGGGTAAGGGGCCCAAAACATGAAAGTTTCCCCTTGGATCTGAGACATACATGTAGCAGGGATCAGTTTACAGGGCGAAGTGGACGAAATTCTCTCCCAAAATTGTCTGACTTCTCCCTATTTTGAGTTGAGGGAGAAGTTTTTCACTGTATAAAACAGAAATGTTTGAAAAAAATAGTCTATTTTCTCTTTTTTTTTGGTGAAAACTTTGCCCTGTTTTGAACCCTGCATAGGTAAAACACCTAGGTTGATGCTACTGCTAGCCATGGTAGCCATGTGGCTACTAATATTTTAGAAATGGACATTTTGGCTACTAAACATTTCAGAAATGATTCAGAGCTCCAGATAAGCGGCGTATTGGCGTATTTTAATCACTTATTTTGGCATAATACGCATTGATTATCAAAAGTGGGAGTACCAAATACTCGCAGCAATGTGAAAATATGCGTTGATTTTCAAATTGAGTAGTGAAAATACTGTAGTGTTTTTTGCAGCTCAAATAAGTTAATTTTTAAATTTGTTTGATTTTTGTCGAGCCCGCTTGCGGAAAGCGAGACATAGTGATCACAATGACATCCGGATGTCCGTGCATGCGTCCGTCCGTCTATGTGTGCGTGCGTGTGTCCGAAATCTGCGTTGAAGTTTTTAAATACCTTATATCTCTGCAGTACTAAGTCACATTGACTTGAAATTTAATATGCTTATTAGTCATCATCCATATATTCATGCTGTGTCCCACTCATGCGGCCCCTGTGCCCAAGGTCAAGGTCAAATGCCTCAGCGGGCTCAACATGCGGGCTGCGGCCATCTGGTTTATCATTTGTTCTCTATTTAAAGGTACATGCCCACGCAGCAGGTTACACTGTACTACTACTTTTCATTTTCTGTCATGCCTTATATGAGCCATTTGTCTAACCACAAACGAGTTATTTTCAATTGTGGTACGTGTTTATTGGTGTTAAATCGCATTTTATATGCCGCGACCAGAAAGGGTATTTTACGACCTCGTGCTATTTTTACCAATACGCGTCACGTGACACGGTCAATCATATCACATCTTTCGGAAGTTGAGAAGAAAAATCTCTGTTCGAGTCCAAATCTAAATCTCCACGTAACTCTTTCGATTTGGTGATATGGTCGCCAATATTAACCACTCTCTCTCTGTACTGCCTGTCCCTCAGACATTTCGCCTTTTTTTTTGGCCGACGCCGTTTCATACAATTTCCGTCCTGGACGTTTCGACATGTTGATATTCTTGTTTACATATTGGGAAGCCTACTGGCGCGCGTAGTATACTGCGCATACGCACCACAAGCCGTGATGTGAAAGTCGCCGCCCCCGCACATTATCAAAATAGACAGTTACCGCCGCACATCTTGCGTCGCTAACAGTAAATTGATAATTAATAAATGATTATATTTGTATAGCGGGCACTCGTAATTTTTAGAACTGGTGGAATAGTGACATAATTATACACTTATTTAATTCCTATAAAGAACATTTTGTGCCTACTGCGTGGGCATGTACCTTTAATAAGGAAGAAAATCAATAATACATTTGTAAAAGTAAAATACACATTGAATTTGAAATATGGGGGTATAATACTCTTAAGTTAATAACTTATCCGGAGCTCTGATTATTTGATGAAGTCCTATGGTTTTACAATATTCAAGCAAATGTAAAATAATATATTGTCTTTTGATCACAGTATGAGTTCATTTTGGCTACTAATTTCAAAATCCTACCGCCAACCTAGCAACACTGCATACATTTATATGGGCTTCCCTGAATAATGTGTGTCTAACTATTTATACCCCTGGCATCTGAAGTATGTCGAGGGGTATATAGTTTTTGTCATTCCGTCCGTTCGTCCTTCCCATTTGCGTTAAAGTTTTCGGGTACCCATTATCTCTGTAAAGGTAAGTCGGATTGACTTCAAACTTCATATATTTCATCATCCATATTTTGATTCTATAACACACCCATGTGGCCTTCATGCCCAAGGTGTCGGTCAAATTACTTAGAAAATATGTGTTGGTAAGACCAAGCATCGGCCGGGGGTATCCGTGAGCCCTTGAGAGTTATTATTGTAGACCGCTCCATCTATGTTTCAGAGACGAGTTTGACTTCCTGCCCATCGCCGAGCCGAAGCACAACAAGAGCCCGATCGTGCTGGTTGACCATAAACTCGGCCTGGAGTTGTGGTCCGTGAAGCTGCTGTACCAGTATGCCTACCACGCCCTCATGACCTGGCGCGCCAAACAATGCCACAGATACATCGGTACAACCGTCCTGTCCACATTCACATTTGAGACACGCCATGTACAGTTGTTTCTGTCAAAATGTTCCGGGTTTATACGTGTACAAAGTGTTGTGCGTTACGTATCCGTGGAGTTTCCGTTAGTTGCGTTTCAAACCGTGTGTCGTCTACGTGTAATACGTTTTTGGCCATGCGTTGCGTTTCCCCACTCTTGCGCATGCGCGAAAGTCGAACAAACCGTGTTCAACGCATTGAGATTCAAAAGCGTGTAATCCGTGTACAACGGTTGTAAACGTATACTACGGTTGTAAACAACGCATCTAGTTTCAAAAGCGTGTAATCCGTGTACAACGGTTGTAAACGTATACAACGGTTGTAAACGTATACAACGCTAAGGTAAACCGTTTAAACGATTTAACGCTTTACACGCTTCTACATTTACACAGCACCGTACAGATGAAACCGTGTTATACGTATAACACGTTTCCACGGGTTTTAACGCATTACACGTTTTGGTATGCCAACTGTGTATCGCGTAGAATGCGCATGCTCATATCGTTCTTCGTGTGTGTATATATACTTCTAGACTCACTGCAGGGCTTCTAAAATTTTCAGTTTTCCGGTTCTGGACCGATTTTTGAACTCTCGGACCGATTGAGATTTGAAAATTAGTCTTAAAAATCGGTCCGAGAAAAATTGCAAGTCGGCTGCTATTTCGCTATAAACCTTGTAAATGTGCCGGTTTTGACCACCAAGTAATTTATGACACATATCCGCGGGCCATATCCGTGTTAAACCAGTGTGCAGCTCGCTGTGTATTCAATTTCTCCAAATATCGATTAATCTTAACACACGCGTGGGACAGGTGTATAGCGGATTAGTGACTGAAATAGACTGGCTTCAGCGTAAAGATACGAGAGTTCCTAGACTCGCCATTTCTGATGATGTTAAAATAAAATAAAGAAACCATGCACTGTGTTTATCTGTGTTCGTAATATTTAACCCCAAGTAACTGACACGGACTATCGGCCCGGGCTATTCCATATTAAGTTAGGAACTGTTACATTACGCTGTATTAGGGGTCATTTTTGTGTAATAAAATAAAATGTACATAGGAATGCCACAGATCCTGATGAGCCGGCTCACGTGATCTACAATTCGCAAACATTTTGATAAACGACAAGGTACATCTGTCGTGTTAAAAGCACGACTCATTAGGCATCAGGGATTAGGGATCAATTGAAGTGCTAAATCACACCGCCGATGTACTTTGAACTCGATCTGAGGGTATGTATTCGCGATATTTTAAAAGGGACGAAACAAGGACGCCTCGAAGCGATCGGGGCCGAACAGGTATTCGCGTTAAAACGTGTAACCGTTGTACACGTTTCAACGCTTTCATATAGCTACACGCTTCCAGGTAAAGCGTTGTACATGTTGCAACTCTTTCAACTCGCTACATATGTATACGCCAAAGTGTGTTATACGCCTTGAAGCTAAACGTATTACACGCTGTAAAACTAAATGTTTGACAATGTGTATTACACGTGTACGAACCGTATTATATGTTTAAACAACGTATACAACGCTTTTAAACTAAACGGTTTGACAATGTGTATTACACGTGTACGAACCGTATTATACGTTTAAACAACGTATACAACGCTTTTAAACTAAACGGTTTGACAATGTGTATTACACGTGTACGAACCGTATTATACGTTTAAACAACGTATACAACGCTACAGCAAACCGTTGCATTCGCGTTGCGTTCGCGTTGCGTTCGCGTTGCGTTCGCGTTGAGTTTGCAAGTGTTGTCTACGGTGGAACAAAAACGGAGACTGCACTGTATTCGGACATCTGCGTGATTTCATGAAATTCAGTTACAATATTTTCCGTAAATAGCGTCAAAAGATGACAAAGAGTACATGCGGAATTATATTCCGAGGTACTCTGGAAATTTTGTCAAATTTTTACTTTATTGATGAAAAATATTGTAAATTAATTATTATTATGTAAACATATTTAATGAAAATATGCAGATATTTTATTCGCATGTATGTGGCTGTGACTCGAGAAATGGGGCTTATGGGTTTTGCAATCAGTGTAAATCCAGATCAGCCTGTGCGTCCGCACAGTCTGATCAGGATCTACACTGATTGGCATTCAGTCAGTGAAACACCTGGCCTGCTTCTAACAAACAGTTTAGGTTTGTTATCAGGCTGCATGCAGGACTGTGCTAGAAGATCAGGAACTACACTGGTCACAAATCGCATAAGCCCCATTTCTCCAGTCACAGTCATGCATCAGTATGTCTACCAGGCCCTGATGGCCTGGCCCACTAAGCAATCTAACAGATACATCGGTACACCTAGCCCACAGGTTGGGTAACAGACCAAGGCCGATAAATACATTAAATATACCTAAAAGTATCCATAAGTGAAGAAGAAAAAATAAGCTAAAACAAATTCTTTACTGCCTCCTATCACACATAGGAGTAAAGAAGTTCTTTTAAGCTTATTTTTTTTGTCACGTATTGATGCTTTGGTATATTTAATGTATTTATAGGCATTGGTCTGTTACTTCAACATGTGAACCAGCCTTGTCCATATTCCTTTTCTTGCTGTTTTCTTGCCTCAGTATGCCTACCACACTCGGATGGCCTGGCGTGCCAAATAATCCCACAGATACATCGGTACAACGCGTCTTGTCCACTTTTCCTTTTCATGCTGTTTTTTGTCTCAACCACATTAGTGAATTAAAGTGAGAGATTGCAGTCAGAATTCCGCCGTAGACATAGTCCAAATATTGAATATCTCTTTATCTGTTTGTCAAATCATTTCCAAACTTCATCAATGGCTTCCTCACCTTGATGCCTGCATGTTCACCCAGTGTCCTTATACCCCCGGCATACAAAGTACATGTATGTCAAGGGGTATATACTGTAAAGATTCTAATAGACGCCCATGCTTTAATAGACGCCCACCCCCCACCTTTTACGTTGAAAATGACACATTTTTTGGCAGATTTTCACGAAATTAGTGCCTCTAATAAACGCCCAGTACCGACTTGAAACAAAATCGGAGCTAATTGTCCAATTAGATTTTTTTTTCTTTCCATTATTTCGAAAGCAACTTCCTTTAAAATCGGGGAAAAAACATAATTGCTACTTTCACTTTCAAAAGCGGAAGCGAAATTCGACTGTTTCCGGTGTCACAGTAAATTCCTCATCAGCAGTAGCTATTTGCACGGACACAGGTTGATCAGAATTTACACGGTTACGGAGACGCCATTTTCAAAGCATTTCAAACCCGACAGATCCGAAACGCTGACGAAACGTCCGTAGGCGTAAATCTGATCAGCATTAATGATTGACACTGTCTTGATATACATTACCATTAAATTTAACATTTCTACCAACTGTACCATAATGACCAGAGTGGGCCGAAACGTCTTGGCCCAAATGTTTATAAACTGACAGACAGTACAATCAAGTCTGCCGTTTAAGACTAACGTCCCTAAGTTATGTTTTTGTTCAGATAGCAGAACATCGTATATTTTTTTTATCATTTTCCCTTTGCTGAATAACACTTGCCTCTATTAAACGCCCACCCTGGACTTCGGAGCCAGTGGTGATTCTAATAGACGCCCGGGCGTCTATTAGAATCTTTACGGTACTTTTCGTAAGTCTGTGTTTGTCCGTCCATTCATGTTAGTCATACTGTATTCTGCCAATTATAAGTCACATTTTTTTTACTCAGATTTGTATCCCAGAAAGCCCCTGCATAAATACATTTAGATACATGAGAATTTTTTTCCACCCGAAATATTGACATAAACAACCAAAAAAATAAAATGTGTTCCTATATTTGTTGTTGTTGTTAGTCTTTGGGGTAACATCCGGTATTGGAAATATGGATTCGTATTCTAAGCAGTTCGCGCCTTACTCGCGCCTTACTCGCGCCTTACTCGTTCCGGCCCTGTGTCACATTCGGTACACATTTTCTATACCGAAGGCGAACAGTGTATACCAAGATCAGATCCGGTCGACATTTTCTCTGCCGAATCACAATCTGGCCTTTATCATTAGCCAGGTTTTTTGAAAAAAAATCCAGGCTATTGGATTGGCGAAAGCCGGGCGGGCGCGGGCGGGCGGGCGGCAGCGGGCGGGCGGGCGGCGTCCACAATCAATGTTAAGTTTTCGTGTTTGAGTCCATTTCTTTGTTACTGTACCACCTTTCACAGCTTCATAATCAAGGGGTGCCCACCACATATCACTATCCAACAAGTTACTTTTTTTTTAACTTCACCCATTTTTTCCGCGTAGTCGACTTAGCCATTTTCAATGTTAAGTTTTCGCGTTTACAATGTTAAGTTTTCATGTTTAAGTCCATTTCTTTGGTACTGTACCACCTAGGACCACCAAACTTTCACAGCTTCATAATCAAGGGGTACCCACCACATATCACTATCCAACATGTTGCTTTTTTTTTTACTTCACCCATTTTTTTTCCGCGCAGTTCGACTTAGCCATTTTCAAATGTTAAGTTTTCGCGTTTGTTTACAATGTTAAGTTTTCGTGTTTAAGTCCATTTCTTTGGTACTGTACCACCTAGGACCACCAAACTTTCACAGCTTCATAACCAAGGGGTGCCTACCACATACAACTATCCAACATGTGACCATTTTTTTACCTTCACCTATTATTTCTACGTAATTGACTTAGCCATTTTCAACGTTAACTTTTTAACGTACGTCTGGTTAAGTTTTTTGGTTAAAACTTTTTCGTTATACTATATCTCTGCAACTGCTTCGCCCATTACCTTGAAACTTCACATGGGTGTTTATCATCATCCATATTTTCATTCTAACCCCAAACCGTGCGGCCCCTGTGCCCAATGTCAAGGTCAAATTACTTTGTTGTTAAAGTTTTTTCGTGTACTATATCTCTGCAACTGCTTCACCCAATACCTTGATACTTCACATGGGTGTTTATCATCATTGTCGCACCTGCTTGCGGAAAGAGCGATCCTGTGCCCAATGTCAAGGTCAAATTACTTTGAATTTTTTTGTTAAAGTTTTTTCGTGTACTATATCTCTGCAACTGCTTCACCCAATACCTTGATACTTCACATTGGTGTTTATCATCATTGTCGCACCTGCTTGCGGAAAGCGCGATCCTGTACCCAATGTCAAGGTCAAATTACTTTGAATTTTTTGTTAAAGTTTTTTCGTGTACTATATCTCTGCAACTGCTTCACCCAATACCTTGATACTTCACATGGGTGTTTATCATCATTGTCACACCTGCTTGCGGAAAGCGCGATATCGTCGGCATTTTGGCATACGTCCGTCCGTTCGTCCGTGTGTCCGGTTAA
Organism: Conchocele bisecta; assembly: GCA_029237695.1. Lineage (NCBI taxonomy): Eukaryota > Metazoa > Mollusca > Bivalvia > Lucinida > Thyasiridae > Conchocele > Conchocele bisecta. The sequence continues at coordinate 18,181,684 of CM055276.1, forward strand.
ATTTTTTTGGTTAAAGTTTTTCCATCTACTATATCTATTTTTTTAGTGTCCATGCCTCGCCCCAAGGCGCGACATGCAGGCCACGGCCATCTAGTCTACAAAAAGTGGGTATAATTATGTTATCCAAGTGTCTATGCTTGGAAAAAACCTGGCCTTCGTGGCTTTTTTACCTTCACCTATTTTTTTTATTTTATTAGGCGTCTTCTCACTTTCTCTAGTTTGGGTGACCTTGACCTTCATGGAATGAAACACAGGTGATCCTTCTAACATGCAATATACCGTAGATTGTTATCCGGTCTACAGGAGTTTGCTATTTGATCAGACTAGTTACCACTTTCTCTATACAGTCATCAAGACATTTCACCCCTAAGTAACTGGAATGGACTGTGATATGCTAATTCTCCGACCAATCCAATCGTCACAAAATGATTTTCAGATTGGTCCATTTATGAAAAGGGTGTGTTTTTTCCCGCCTGCTTTAGCAGAAGCGGGACATAGGCATAGCTTTTCCGTAGGCGTAGACGGCGGCTAAGTTGTTGCGTTTAGCTCAGTTTCCAGAAAACTATAAGTCCTACGACTTCCATACTTGGTATACATCAACACCTTGACCTAGTTTTCATCGTTCATTGACCTACTTTTCACATGCATTCAACGGTAAGTTTTTGCGTTTAGCTCTGTTTCTAAAACTTAACTCTCAGGTTAATTCATTGTAAATTCTGTTTCCCTCAATGGAATGCTTTAATATTCCATACATGCATTTGTAACAACATCCTGCATAATTCTACAGAAAGCCCATGATGCCCGCTAACCCCAAAGGTCAAGGTAACTGACTTAGAAATTTCCGGGTTTGGAAAACCTAACGCTTGGTTTAATTTATTACAACTTCTGTTTCCCTTCATGGAATGCTTCGGTACACATCAACACTGTGGTGTAACCATCTTACACAGAGGGAGCCCATGTGACCTTGACCTAGTTTTCATGGTTTATTGACCTAAATTTCACATGCATTCAATGTTGAGTTTTTGCATTTAGCTCAGTTTCCGGAAAACTATAAGTCCTACGAGCTCCAAACTTGGTATACATCAACACTGTGGTGTAACCATCTCATACAGAGGGAACCAATGTGACCTTGGCCTAGTTTTCATGGTTCATTGACCTACTTTTCACATGCATTTGACGTTAAGTTTTTGGCTATGTTTCTAATAAAACTTAACGCTCAGGTTAATTTGTTTCCCTCTATGGAATGCTTTAATAGTCCATACATGCCTTTTTAACAACATCCCACATCATTCTACAGAAAGCCCATGGTGCCCGCTAACCCCAAAGGTCAAGGTCGTAGGCTTAGAAAATTCTGGGTTTGGAAAACTTAACGTTCAGTTTAATTTATTACAACTTCTGTTTCCCTTGATGGAATGCTTTAATACTTCTTAGGTGTAAACTATAGCAACATCCGTCATGATTCTACAGAAAGCCCATGGTGCCCGCTAACCCGAAGGTCAAGGTCACAGGCTTAGAAAATGCTCAGTTTTGAAAACTTAACGCTTGGGTTAAATTATTGTAACTTCTGTTTCCCTTGATGGAATGTTTTAATATTTCATACATGCATTTGTAAGAACATTCCGCATCATCTGCAGAAAGTTCATGGTGTCCGGTAACCCCAAGGTCAAGGTCACATACTTCAAAAATGTCTAATATAGAAAATTAGCATCGGTGCCAGGAGATACATGTCGTTGGCGGCATTCTTGTTTGTGTTTAGCTGTGTTTGTTGGAAAACAAGTGTTTTGGTTTCAGTTTATTATCCCCTCGCATAGCGAATAGGGGATATAGGGATGCAAAAGTTGTCTGTTTGTCTGTCTGTCCATCACAAAAATTAACATAAATTGGGGTTAATCTGCAATAACTTCTGTTTCCATTGATGGAATGCTTTAATATTTCATAGGTGCATTTGTAACATCATCCTGCATCATTCTACATAAAGCGTATGGTGCCAGCTAACCCCAAGGTCAAGAACTTACACTTCATTATAACTTCTCTTTCCCCCAATGGAATGTTTTAATATTTCATACATGTAGGTGTATTTTTAACAACATTTAACATCATTCTACAGAAAGCCCATAGTGCTCACTAACCCCAAGGTTATTACAAGCTCCTTATGTACTATCAAACTGCACCAGGCAGGACATCTTGCTCCGCGGAGCTCTTGTTGTTATAAAAAATTTGAAACTTACTTGTAAAAAGTGTAGATCCTGTTCAACACGAGAGCAAAAGCAACGACTACTTTAAATCAATGCATTATATCATCCTGAACATGAATCCGGTGTTGGTCAATAAAATCAGGTGGGACAAGGTCATTCTTTAGGTAATTAAGTGCATATGGGTCAAATGAGTGCAAAGCTCACTCTATTTTGATAATACAATATGAACTTGCATAACATTACAGAACAATCCGATAAAGTATGTTTTATTGGTGATTATTGTTTTATGGGGCATATACAAAGCAATTTGGTTTGTTCGGACATCTCTATCGTTGAGAGTACATGTATCAAAATATTCAAGATGGCCGCCAAGCATCAATATTTAGCCTGAAATATGTACTTATTTGATGAATGAAAACAAATAGGCACTTGGATCTTGATCGGACGGACGCAGAAAACCCTTTGGATACCATGCATTAATTTCAAACATAGATGGAGGCTATCATATCCATATCAATCCAAGATGGACGCCAAATATTCATCAAGATCAGGCAGTATTATCTACACTGTGGTGGACCTTATCTTGGTACTAAGCTAGATATGAACATATTAGTTTCATTTTCATCTGAGATCCGATATTAAAAATATAGATCAATATTTATGCTCTTCTTAAAGAGCGTGTTTAATTATACCCCCCGCAACGAGTTGTGGTGGGGTATACTGGAGTCAGGTTGTCCGTCCGTCCATCCGTCCGGGCACACATTAGGGTACTTATGTGGCTAGCCCCACAGGGTTATGGACTTGGTAAAGGATAGGGTTGGTTACAATTAGCCACCTAAAAAATCCTTATATGTGGCTAAAAATCGTTTTATGTGGCTAATATTTAACATGTGATAAGCCACATAAGTATAGTACTGTAAGAACGTCCGTGCATTCGTCCGTGCGTCCGTAAACTTAACATCAGAGAAATATTGTTATAACTTCTATTTCCTTCATCTAAGATGCTTGATATTTCACACATGCATTCCTGTAAGGCTCTACTACCATGCTGTGCCAAATCCACGACCGTCCAACCCCCGCAGATCCCAAGGTCAAGGTCAAATACTTAGTCCGTAAACTGAACATCAGAGAAATATTGTTATAACTTCTATTTCCTTCATCTAAAATGCTTAATAATTTCACACATGCATTCCTGTAAGCTCTACTACCATGCTGTGCCAAATCCACGACCGTCCAACCGCAGATCCCCAAGGTCAAGGACAAATACTTAGTCTCTTTACAAAACTAACATCAGAGAAATATTGTTCATAACTTCTATTTCCTTCATCGTAAAATGCTTAATATTTCACACATGCATTCCTGTAGGCTCTACTACCAATGCTGTGCCAAATCCACGACCATTCAACCCCCGCATCATACCAAGTCCAAGGTTAAATACTTAGTCTCTTTACAAAACTACATCAGAGAATTAAATACTGAAATAAACTAACTTCTATTTCCTTCATCTAAAATGCTTAATATTTCACACATGCATTCCTGTAAGGCTCTACTACCATGCTGTGCCAAATCCATGACCGTCCAACCCCCGCTGATCCCAAGGTCAAATACTTAGTCTCTTTACAAAACTTAACATCAGAGAAATAAGTTATAACTTCTATTTCCTTCATTGAAAATTCTTATTATTTCACTTGTGCATTCCTCTAAGGTTGTACTATCATGCTGTGACAAATCTACGACTGTCCAACCCCGCTGATCCCAAGGTCAAGGTCACATACTTAAGTCTCTTTACAAAACTTAACATCAGAGAAATATGTTATAACTTCTATTGCTTTCATTTGAAAATTGTCTTTAATAATTTTTATGCTGTTCCTGTGATTGTTTGTGGTTCTGTGACAACAAATCCGACTGATATTCTCAAGTGTTAAACGTATATATACTTTTACGTTATACCTCGAGTTTAAGCCCCCCCCTCCTAATAATACAACGCCCCCCCCCCCCCCCCCCCCCCCCCCCCCCCCCCAAATAATTTTTTTTTTTTTTTTTTTATCAGTGTCCGCAATTGCAAACACAATTAATCCTTAAATCCTATTTGTGTTTTATATTGGGGGTCCTTGGTAAAAAAAAAAAGAATATCTTTTTTTTTTATGGCTAAATAAACGCCCCCCCCCCTTTTGTTAAAATGTAAGCATCCGGGGGCGTTAATTCGAGGTTATTATGTTAGTCTCTTTACCAAACTTAAACATCAGAGAAATCGGTTATAACAATCTATTTCTTGCTCGGATTCTGCTTCACATTTCACATCATTGTCAATGGCCCTCTACCACCTGTGACAATTCACGTTCATGCCGCTCGCGCTAATCCAGAGACCATGGTCACAAGCCCCACACACTTGAAATTTTTAATAATTTTAGGGGGTACCTGGGCCCACGCGGGGGGTATTCCGTAGCTCGCTTACTGACCAATCTAGTTCAAAATGGCACCATATTTTCAAAAAAATCGAAAGTTATTGGAATATAATGTTTTTACTTTTGCTTTACTTTGTATAATACTGCATTCTGTTAGGGCGGTGTTAACTCAGTAAGTTGACACACTTGATTTTGAAGTCATTTGTATAATTGTGTTTATTCAAAATGGTGCTCATTTAAGCTATTATAATACAGTGTGGTACTGGCAATTGGCCATTTCTCTGTTCATTTACTTTTAAATTCTTTATAGGACTGTTTCCATGTGTTCAGATCTAGAGATCGATGATAATACACTGTGATGCTTCGAATTAGGTTTACCACTTCCATTGTAGAGTCAGATTATTAAAATTATAGTGCGTTTGTTTTACATGTTGTATTTTATTGAGTCTACGTTATCATTTATATGTTGTAAATTGCACTATAATGCCATATATGTATACACTACGTATTGCGATTGGTACATAAACTATAGTTCGGCCATGTTCGCATTACAGTCAGATATCAAACTGTTATAATTATGCTGGTGTGCGGCTAAGTACCATGACATTTCAATCACTTTAGACTTAGTTATAACCAAGATAAAAAAAAAAAATTCATGTAAAATACAACACTAATCAAATATTATGTATTTTCTATTTCCGTGAATATCCATACATTCACAACTGGATATACCCATATACATACACTTACATTCCACTGAAATATTTAATAATTGTCCCATATAACCATACGTCTGTTGTAAAAAGGCTGATCAGCATGTTATATTTCAGACAAAACTTTTCCGCATATATAAAGGAAGTATATTCTCTCAATAGTTCAATTCTCCTGCACTGAAATCAATATGACAGCGTCTATGCTTGTCACATATATACAACTTAATATGCCTGAACGAATGCTCTGATTTAGAGGCCTATATCATGCTAAGTGTCAATGGTTTAGCTTTAACGTTTCGCTTCCAGGTTAGCTCAAACCCGGTAGTTGAAAATCCAGTCTCGTGAATTGCGATGTTGTACTGAAAGTGGTTTGATGGTAGATTGTGTACATTATTATCCATGAAATCGCAATTGCAACCACAAATTACGTGCGCTGTTTGGTCTATTTCGTTTTAAGTACAGTCATGTCGTATGTTGGTGTATATATACACGGACGGTTGGGAACTTTTTGATATAATTCTAGATTAGCATAGGAATAATCAAACCATGTTCATTTTTAATGCATTTAAAGTATTAATATTATTTTACAACATTGGTTGGGATATTATAATACTCAGTTATGACACTTACACGATACATGTAAGGACATTATATGACTACACACCTATATGATTAAGTGTATGGTATTACCCCAGAAAAACAATGCCTTCATACTGTGGTTATTCTTCATTGCATTGAATATAGTTGTATTATGACGTATAATTACTCATTTTTTAGCCAGGTTTTTGAAAAAAAATCAGGGGCTATTGGCATTGGCGAAGGGCGGTGGGGCGGGGGCGGCGTCCACAATCAATGTTAAGTTTTTTCGTGGTTTGAGTCCATTTCTTTGTACTGTACCACCTAGGACCACATACTTTCACAGCTTCTTAATCAAGGGGTGCGACACATATCACTATCCCAACATGTTACTTTTTTTTATCTTGACCCATTTTTTTCCGCGTAGTCGACTCTTAAGCCATTTTCCATGTAAGTTTTCGCGTTTTTACAATGTTAAGTTTTGTGTTTAGTCTATTTCTTTGGTTCTGTACCACCTAGGAGCCACCTCAACTTTCAACAGCTTCATGAATCAAGGGTGCCACCACATTATTCACTATTCCAACATGTTACTTTGGTTTTTACTTGACCCATTTTTTGCCGCGCAGTGACTTAGCCATTATTCAATGTTAAGTATTCGCGTTTACAATGTTAAGTTTGAGTGTTGTTTAAGTCCATTTCTTTGGTACTGTTACCACCTGGACCACCAAACTTTCACAGCTTCATAAACCAAGGGGTGCCTACACATACAAACTATCCAACATTTGACCCATTTTTTTTACCTTCACCTATTATTATACGTAATTGACTTACCCATTTCAGTGGTTCAATCTAGCTCCAAATTTTAGGGGGGAAGTCACTTCCCCCTCCAGGAATTTGGGGGAAAGTGGGTGGAATTAGGGGGGAAGTGGAGGAAGTGTGTTTTTTTCTCCCATATTTGCAAAGTATGTTAACTGTTGGTGTTTAGCGGCAAAGACAATTGTAACTGCACCATGATAATATAAGATAACAAATAGACCAGGCATATCTATTTAAACCATAATTTTTATTTAACACTACAGTATATAAATTCATGAAAATTTGAAACAGTATATTTTATTGCTCAAGGACCGTCAACAGACCACATTATCCCTATTATATTAATGATATTAACCAATTAATATGTAAAATGATATAAACAATTGAATTTATTATTTATCACAAATTCATTTTTAGGTCCGAAAAACTGGTGTGGGGCGGGACTTGCTCGGGTGTTACTTTTTCCCAAATCATTTGGGAATCCCGGTCACGAGTCGATTGTACATAGGATATTCATGCACAAACTTGTGCTCGCGTATTAATTCTTCGTTTCAAACCCTGAAAAGTCCGAGTCTGACCGACAATCAGCATTTATTTGGCCATTTCCGCGTCGCTTCCCGAATCGGAAAACACATCGTCCGCAATTTGAAATCGAAATTTATTTTTCTTTTGTGTAACTCGTTCTCTTTAAGTCATAAAACGGCATTGTGGGTATTGAAGTTGATATCATTCTATTTTGGTAATTACATTTGGGGGAATTCACTCCGTGATATAGTAGGTGTAAACCTGCAAAAAATCAGCAAATGCTGTCATTCGGCGAAGGAAATACTCGATAAAAAACTCCAATGAAAACAAACTCCTCACTTGTCTCTCCACCCCCCCCCCCCCCCCCCCCCCCCCCCCCCTTTTTGGGTGGAGTATTTGAAGAATGGCTTGCAGGTGTTAACACAAGGAGTGCTAAACGGCCGGGATTTGATGACAGGTTGAAGGTCAATTCCCAAGGCCGTGTTTATTTCTATCAATTTCTGCGCGTGCTGCATCAAAACAAACGACTGAATACTGTGTTGTGGTGTCTACAGTGTGTGTACACAATAATCTGTTTAACACGCTGCCCAAGGCCATTAGATTATCTCAACATTTGCAGCACTTTTGACAACCCTGGGAATATCGATTTCAGGTTAGCGGGGTGTGTATGGGAAATTATAAACAATTTTGTTTCAATTTATGAGATTATATGGTGATGCAATCACCGAAAATTACGGGGATTTTTTCAAAGCGAAGTCGACTTAAGCCGACGGGAAATAAAAAGCGAAGTGAACAAAAACAATGCGGACAAGGCGCTCTCTTCGCCCTCAAATTGAACCTGCATTTTCAACGTTAACTTTTTCTAACATACGTCTGGTTAAAGTTTTTGGTTTTAAAACTTTTGCGTTTATATTATCTTGAACTGCTTGCCATTACCTTTGAAACTTCACATGGGTGTTTTCTCATCTTCCATATTTTCATTTCTAACCCGAACCGTGCGGCCCTGAGACACAATGTCAAGGTCCAAATTACTTTGGAATTTTGTTGTTAATGTTTTTTAGCCAGGTTTTTTTAAAAAAAAATCCAGGCTATGGATTGGCGGGAAAGCCGGGGTGGGGGGTGAGGACGGTGGGCGGGCGGTGAGCGGCGGCGTCCACAATCAATGTTAAGTTTTCGTGGTTTTGTAGCCCTTTCTTTGGTACTGTACCACCTAGGACCACCAAACTTTCACAGCTCATTATTCCAAGGGGGTGCCACCACCAATATCCACTATCACCAACCATGTTACTTTTTTTTTTTTACTTGACCCTTTTTTTCCACGCAGTCGAACTTAGCCATTTTCAATGCTTAAAAAGTTTTGCGTTTTCAATATAAGTTTTCGTTGATGTTTAAGTCATTTCTTTGGTATGTACCACCTAGGGACCACCAAACTTTCACAGAGCCTTCCAAACCAAGGGGGTGCATACCACATACAACTATCGAACATGTTACTTTTTTTAGCCCAGGTTTTTTTGGAAAAAAAATTCAGGTATTGGATTGGCGAAAGCCGGGGGATGGGCGCCGGGGCGGGCGGGGGCGGGCGTCCCACAATCAATGTTAAGTTTTCGTGTTTGTTTGGAGTCATTTCTTTGTTACTGTACCACCTAGACCACCAAACTCCCCCCCCCCCTTCACAGCTTCATAATCATAGGGGATGCGAACATACATCATCACTATCCAACATGTACTTTTTTTTGAACTTCACCCATTTTTTCCGCGTAGTCGACTTAAGCCATTTTCAATGTTAAGTTTTTCGCGGTTTTCAATGTTAAGTTTTCGATAGTTTAAGTCCATTTCTTTGGTTTCTGTACCACCTAGGATCACCAAACTTTCATAGCTTCCATAATCATGGGATACCCCCACATATCATATCCAACATGTTACTTTTTTTTTAACTTCAAACCATTTTTTCCGTGCAGATCGGACTTAGCCGATTTTCAATGTTAAGTTTTCGCTGTTTACAATGTTAAGTTTTATTCGTGTTTTTAAGTCCATTTCTTTGGTACTGTACACCTAGGACCACCAACCTTTCACAGCTTCATAACAAGGGGTGCCTACCACATACAAAATATCCAAATGTGACCATTTTTTTACCTTCACCTATTATTATTATTTCCTACGTAATTGCTTAGCCATTGTTCAACAGTTAACTTTTAACGTACGTCTGGTTAGAGTTTTGGTGGTTTTAAAACTTTTGGGTTATATATATCTCTGCAACTGCTTCGCCCATTACCTTGAAAACTTCACATGGGTGTTTGTCATTGTCCATATGTTCGTTTAACCCCCAACCGTGCGGGCCCCTGTGCGCCATGTCAAAGGTCAAATTACTTTGAAATTTTTTGTTTAATGTAGTTTTCGTTGTACTATATCTCTGCAACCTGCTTCACATTACCTTGATACTTGTTAAAGTTTGTTTCGTTGTACTTTATTCGTGCAAGCTGCTTCACCTTATACTTGATACTTACATGGGTGTTTATATCTTGTTGTACACTGCTGCGGAAAAGCGCGATCTGTGCCTATTGTCAAGGTCAATTTACTTTGAATTTTTGTGTTAAAGTTTTTCGTTTTGTACATATCTATGCAACTGGCCCATTGGTGCGCCATGTAAGGTCAATTACTTTGAATTTTTTTTTGTTATAGTTTTTTCGTGTACTATATTCTGCAACTGCTTTCACCCAATACCTTTACACTTCACATTGGGTGTTTCTGTTTATCATCAATTGTTGCACCTGCTTGCGGAAAGCGCGATCCTGTACCCAATGTCAAGGTCAAAATTACTTTGAATTTTTTTGTTAAAGTTTTTTTGTGTTACTATATCTCTGCTACTGCTTCACCAATACCTTGATTTCACATGGGTGTTTTTCTCATTGTCGCACCTGCTTGCGGAAGCGACGATCCTGTGCCCTGTGTCAAGTTCAATTACTATTTATTTTTTTGTTTTTAAAGTTTTTTGTGTACTAGATCTCTGCAACTGCTTCACCCATATACCTTGATACTTCACATGGGTGTTTATCATCATTGTCACACCTGCGTTGCGGAAAGCGCGATATCGTCGGCTTTTGGGATACGTGTCCGTCCGTTAGTCCGTGTTGTGGCCGGTTTTTAAAGTTTTTTGGTTAAGTGTTTCCATCTATTTATATCTATTTTTTTAGTGTCCATGCCTCTGCCCAAAGGCTGCGGACAGGCAGGCACGGCCAGCTTGTCTACAAAAATGGGGTTTATAATTATGTTTTAAGGGTCTATGCTTGGAAAAACCTGGACTTTCGTGGTTTGCCGGTTTCTTGTTTTTAACTTGACCCATTTTTTCCGCACAGTCGATTTGCCTTTTTCAATGTTAAGTTTTCAGTGTTTAAGTCATTATATGGTACTTCTGTTACACCTAGGACCACCAAACTTTCACAGCATCATAACCAAGGGGTGCCTACCAATACAAAACATATCCAACATTGGTGACCTTTTTTTTAACTTCACTATTATTTTTACGAAATTGATTGCCATTTCAGTGGTTCAATCTAGCTCCAAATCAGGGAATTAGGGGGAAGTGGTGGAAATTTAGGGAAGTGGGAGAAGTGTTGTGATTTTCTCCATAATTTTGCAGAAGTATGTAAAAATGTGTGTTGTTGTCGGTTATCGGCAAAGACAAATTTAAATGCACCAGATATACAGTAATACAAATATAAGAACAGGCATTTTATTTTAACAATAGAATTTTATTTTTACACTACAGTATATAAAATTCATGAAAATGTTGAAAACAGTATATTTTTATTGCTCAAGGACCGTTCAACAGACATTATCCCTATTATAATTATACCACTTGTTTGTAAAAAAAAACGGGTTATATTGTTTTAGTCACGGGTGAGTTATGTCCGTCCGTCCGTACGTTGTAAGTCCGTCCGGTGACGTCCGTCACGTATTCTGGTAACTCGAAAAAAACTTTTTCACCTTCATACCCACGCGCTGATATTTGGTATGTTGCTTCGTTTATCATGTGCAGATGCGCAAAGTGAATTTGGATTTTTGATCGACCCTCTTCATGGATTATCTCCCCTTTCGGATCTTCTGAATTTTCCCATTTTTTCCTTCGTAACTCGAAAAACTTTTTCTTCCTTCATTACCTAACGCGCCTCATATTTGCTATGTCAGCTTCGTTCATCATGTGCAAGTGCGCAAAGTGAATTTGGATTTTTGATGCCCAGACCCGCATCTTGATTATCTCCCCTTTCGGACTCCGAATTTCCCATTTTTTCCTCGTAACGCGAATAACTTTTTCACTTCATACCTACGCGCCTATATTTTGCTATGTAAGCTTCGTTATCAATGTGCAGATGCCGCAAATGAATTCGGATTTTGGGATCCGACCCTCCATCATGGGATTATCTCCCCTTTCGGACTCACAATTTCCATTTTTTCTTGTAATCGGAAATCTTTTTCACCTTCATACATACGCGCCTGATTATTTGTATGTAGCTTGTTATCATGTGCAGATGCGCAAAGTGAATTTGTTGGGATTTTTGATCCGACCCTCCATCATGAGTATTCTCCCCTTTCGGACTCACAATTTCCTTTTTTCCTTGTACTCAAAAAACTTTTTCACCTTTCATACCTACGCGCCTCATATTGCTATGTAGTTCGTTATATGTGCAGATGGGGAAAAGTGAATTCGGATTTTTGATCCGACCCTCCATCTGGATTTTTCTCCCCTTTTCGGACTCACATTTCCATTTTTGCCTTGTAACTCGAAAATACTTTTTTCACTGCATACTAGCTCTGATAGTTGGTATGTAGCTTCGTTATCAATGTGCAGATGCGCCAAAGTGAATTCGGATTTGGATCGACCTCCATAATGGGTTTTTCTCCCACTTAGGACTCACAATTTCAATTTTTTCCTTGTTAACTCGGAAAAAACTTTTTCCACCTTCATACCTTACGCGCCTGATATGGTTTGTAGCTTCGTTATCATGTGCAGATGTGCAAAGTGAATTCGGATTTTTGATCCGACCTTATCATGGAATTATCTCCCTTTCGGACTCACAATATCCCTTATTTTTTCATTGTAAGAATTATTATTTCTCACCAATCATTTTTAGGTCGAAACTGTGTGGGGCGCGACTTGCTCGGTGTCTACTTTTTCCCAATCCATTTGGGTATTCCGTCCGAGTCGATTGTAATAGGATAATTCATGCACAAACTTGTGCTTACGCGTATTAATTCTTCCGTTTCAAACCCTGGAAACGTTGTGTCTGACCGAACATCCACATTATTTTGCATTTCCGCGTCGCCTCCCGGGGATTCGGAAAACACATCGTCCGCCATTTTGGAAATCCGAATTTATTTCTTTTCGTGTAACTGTTTCTCTTAACTGTCATAAAAACGCATTGTGGGAATCGAAGATGATATCATTTTATTATTGTTAATACATTTGGGGGGAATTCACTCCGTGATATAGTAGGTGTAAAACCCCGCAAATTGGCACCTGCAAAAATCAGAATGCTGTCATCGGCGAATGGAAATACTCGATAAAACTCCAATGAAAACAAACTCCCACCTTGTGGAGTGGGTATTTGAAAATCGGCTTGCGGTTAACTCAAGGAGTAGTGCTAAAGGCGGGATATTGATTGACAGGTTGACAGGATCAATTCCAAAGGCCCGTGTTTATTTCTGTCAATTTACTGACGCCGTTGCTGCATGAAACAAAACTACTGAACTGTGTTGTGGTGTCACAGTGTGTGTACACATTAATCTGGTTTAACCGCTGCCCAAGGCCTTTAGGCATTACTCAACATTTGCTAGCCACAATTTGACAACCCTGGGAATATCGGATTCAGGTGGGAAATGGGAAAATTCTAAACCAATTTGGTTTCATTTTATGACGATATATGGCGACTGCAATCACCGATTTACGGGATTTTTTTCACCGACGGGATATAAAAAGCGAAGTGAACAAAAAAAAAAGCGATCGATGTCGCTCACTTTGCCTCAAAATTGAACCCTGCATTTTCAACGTTAACTTTTAACTTACGGTTGGTTAAAGTAGTTTTTCGGTTAAAACTTTTTCGTTATAACTATATCTCTGCAACTGCTTCGCCCATTACATTGAAAATTCACATGTGTGTTTATCATCATCATATTTGCATTCTAACCCCCAACGTGCGCCCCTGTGCACAATGTCAAGGTCAAATTATTTTGAATTTTTTATTGCCCCCGCCACCGAATGGTGAGTGGGGGATTATAGTGTTAACGGGTCCGTCCGTACGTACGTACGTACGTACGTACGTAGTACGTACGTCCCGATAACCTTAACGCTGGGTAAATGGCTTTTAATTTTGTTTCCTTGCTCGGATCTGCTTGCACATTGCACACACGCATTGCTCCATTGGTCTCTACGCCCTGTGACAAATCCACATTCGTTTCTGACCACCGCTAAGCCCAGGGTCATAGTCACAGACCTTGGAGCTTTTGAACCTTAACGCTGGGTAAAATGGCTTTAATTTCTGTTTCCTTGCTCGGATCCTGTTCAATTTCACACACGCCCCCCCACCCCCCCCCCCCATTGCTCATGGTCTCTACGCCCTGTGACAAATCCACATTTCGTCACGCACCGCTAAGGCCCAGGGTCAAGGTCACAGTCTTGGTGCTTGCGACCTTAACGCTGGGTAAATGGCTTATAAGTTTGTTTTCCTTGCTGGAGTCTGCTTCACATTTCACACACGCATTGCTCAATGGTCCTCTACCGCCCTGTGAAAAGCCATTTCGTCCCGCCCCCGCGCTAAGCCAGGGTCAAAGGTCACAGACTTGGTGCTTCAAAACCTTAACGCTGGGTAATGGCTTATAATTGCTGTTTCCTTGCTCGGATCTGGATTCACATTACACCACACGCATTGCTCCAATGGTCTCTACCGCCCTGTGGACAATCCACACTTTCGTCCCGCCCCGCTAAGCCAGGGGCAGGTCCAGACTTGGTGCTTTTGAAACCTAACGTTGGGTAAAGGGATTATAATTTCTGGGTCCTTGCTCGGATCTGTTAACATTTCACACAACGCATTGCTCCAATGGTCTATACCGCCTGTGTCAAAATCCACTCATCCCGCCCCGCTAAGCCAGGGTCAAGGTCACGTCTTGTTGCTTTCGAAACCTTAACGCTGGGTAAATGGCTTATAATTTCTGTTTTCCCTTGCTAGGATCTGTTTCACAATTTCACACACGCATTTGCTCCAATGTCTTACCGCCCTGTGAAAAGACCACATGTTGTCCCGCCCGCTGAAGCCCAGGTCAAGGTCACAGACTTGGTGCTTTCAAAACCTTAACGCTGGGTAAAGTGGCCTTATAATTTCTGTTTCCTTGCTCGGATCTGCTTCACATTTCACACACCTTGCTCCATGGTCCTCTACCGCCCTGTGACAAATCCACATTCGTCCCGCCCCCGCTAGCCCTAGGGTCAAGGTACACAGACTTGGTGCTTTTGACCTAACGCTGGTAATTGGCTTATAATTTTGGTTTCCTGCTCGGATCTGCTTCAACAGTGCACAAGCATTGCTCCAATGTGTCCTCTACCGCCGGTGGACAATCACATTCGTCCACCGCCCCGCTATGCCCGGGTCTCAAGGTCACAGTCTTGGTTGCTTTCGAAACCTTACGCCTGGGTAAATGGCTTATTATTTTCTGATTTCCTTTGGTCGGATCTGCTTCACAGTTCACACACGCATTGCTCCAATGGTCCTCTACGCCCTGTTGTGACAAAGCCACATTCGTCCCGCCCCCGCTAAGCCCAGGGTCAAGGTCACAGACTTTGTGCTTTCATAAACCTTAACGCTGGTGTAAATGGACTTATAATTTCTGTTTTCTTGCTCGATCTGCTTCACATTTCACACACGCATGCTCCATGGTCTCTCGCCTGTGACAAATTCCACATTCCGATCCCGCCCCGCTAAGCCCAGGGTCAAGTCCACAGACTTGGTGCTTTTGAAACCTTAACGCTGGGTAAATGGCTTATTAATTTCTGTTTCCTTGTCGGATCTGCTTACATTTCACACAGGCATTGCTCCAATGGTCCCTCTTACCGCCCTGTGACAAATCCACATTCGTCCCGCCTCCGCTAAGGCCCAGGGTCAAGGTCCAGTCTTGGTGCTTTCGAAACCTTAACGTGGGGTAAATGCTTATAATTTATGTTTCACTAGCTCGGATTCTGCTTTCAATTTCACACACGCATTGCTCCATGGTCCTCTACCGCCCTGTGACAAAGCCACATTCGTTCCGCCCCGCTAGCCCGAGGGTCAAGGGTCCAGGGACTTGGTGCGTTACAAACCTTAACGCTGGGTAAATGGCTTATAATTTTCTGTTTCTGGCTGGATCTGCTTCACATTTCACACACGCATTGCGCCAATGGTCCTCTACCACTGTGAAAATCACATTCGTCCCGCCCCGCTAAGCCCAGGGTCAATGGTCACAGACTTGGTGCTTTCGAAACCTTACGCTGGGTAAATGGATTATAATTTCTGTTTCCTTGCTGCGGATCTGCTTCACATTTCACACACGCATTGCTCCAATGGTCCTCTACCGCCTGTGACAATCCACATTCGTCCCGCCTTCGCTAAGCCAGGGTCAAGGTTCACAGACTTGGTGCTTTCGAAACCTTAACGCTGGGTTAAATGGCTTATATTTTGGTTTCCTTGCTCGGATTGCTTCCACATTCACACAAAGCATTGCTCCAATGGTCCTCTACCGCCCTGTGGACAAATCCCACATTCGTCCCGCCCGCTAAGCCCAGGGTCTAAGGTCACAGTCTAGGTTGCTTTCGAAACTTAACGCTGGGTAATTGGCTTTATTAATTTCTGTTTCTTGCTCGCATCTGCTTCACATTTCCACCACCACGCATAGCTCCTATGGTCCCTCTTACCGCCCTGTGGACAAAGCCATTCGTCCCGCCCCGCTGAGCCCCCAGGGTTCAAGGTCACAGGAATTGGTGCTGTCAAAACCTTAACGCTGGGTAATGGTTATAATTTCTGTTTCCTGCTCGGTTCTGTTCACATTTCCACACGCATTGCTCCATGGTCCTCTACTGCCCTTTGACAATATCCACCGTCGTCCCGCCCCCGCTAAGCCCAGGGTCAAGGTCACAGGAATTGGTGCTTTCGAACCCTTAACGCTGGGTAAATGGCTTATACTTTCTGTTTCCTTGCTCGGTTCTGCTTCACATTTTCACACACGCATTGCTCAATGGTCCTCTACCGCCCTGTGACAAATCACATTCGTCCCGCCCCCGCTAAGCCAGGGTCAAGGTCACAGACTTGGTGCGTATCGTAACCTTAACGCTGGGTAAAAGGCTTATAATTTCTGTTTCCTTGCTCGGATCTGCTTCACATTTCACCACGCATTGCTCCAATGGTCCTCTAGCGCCTTGTGAAAAATACACGTTCGTCCCCCGCCCCCGCTAAGCCAGGGTCAAGGTCACAGACTTGGTGCTTTCGATACCTTAACGCTGGGTATATGGCTTATAATTTCTGTTTCTTGCTCGGATCTGCTTCACATTTCACACACGCATTGCTCCAATGGTCCTCTACCGCCCTGTGACAATCACAGTCGTCCCGCCCCCCCGCTAAGCCTGGGTCGGTCACAGGACTTGGTGCTTTCGAAACCTTAACGCTGGTGTGTAATGGCTATAATTTCTGTTTCCTGCTCGGATTGCTTCACATTTCACACACGCATTGCTCCAATGGTTCCTCTACCGCCCTGTGAAATTCAACATTCGTCCCGGCCCCCGCTAAGCCAGGGTCAGGTCACAGACTTGGTGCTTTCGAAAACCTTAACGCTGGGTAAATGGCTTATAATTTCCTGTTTCCTTTGCTCGGATCTGTTCAATTTCACCTACGCATTGCTCCAATGGTCCTCTTACCGCCCTGTGGACAATTCCACATTGTCCCGCCCCCGCGAAGCCCAAGGTCAAGGTCACAGACTTGGTGCTTTCGAAACCTAAACGCTGGGTTTATGGCTTTAATTTCTGTTTTCCTTGCTCGGATCTGCTTCACATTTCTCACACGCATTGCTCAATGGTCCTCTACCGCCTGTGACAATCCACATTGTCCCGCCCCCGCCTAAGCCAGGGTAAGGTCACAGATTGGTGCGTTCGAAAACCTTAACGCTCGGGTAATGGCTTATAATCAAATATGCCTCGTTTCTTTGGCTGCCAGCGGGGGATTCGTGTGCCGACAGGTCCACATTTCTAGGTTTGTTAATGTTTTTAGCCGGTGTTTTTTTGAAAAAAAATCCAGGCTATTGGATTGGCGAAAGCCGGTTCGGGCAGGCGGGCGGGGCGGGGCGGGGCCGGCCGGTGCGGGGCCTGGCGCTGGAGGGCGGTCGCTCGGTCGGGTGGGCGTGGCGGCGGGCGGCGGTGCGGCGTCCACAATCAATGTAAGTTTCGTGTTTGTGTCCATTTCTTTGGTACTGTATCACCTAGGGACCAAAAACTTTCACAGCTTATAATCAAGGGGTTTGCCCTCCACATATCACTATCCAAATGTTATTTTTTTTAACTTGACCCATTTTTGCCACGCAGTCGACTTAGCCATTTTCATGTTAAGTTTTCGCGGATTTTCTATGTGAAGTGTTCGTGTTTAAGTCCATTTATTTGGTACTGTACCACCCCCCTTTTTTTTAGGGGGGAAACCACCAAACTTTCACTGCTTCATAACCAAGGGGTGCCTACAATACAAATCTTTCGACTACATGTACTTTTTTTTATACTTTCACCCATTTTTTCCGCTACAGGTCGACTTAGCCTTTTTCAATGTTTAAGTTTCGCGTTTACAATGTTAAGTTTTCGTGTTTAAGTCCAATTTCTTTGGTACTGTACCACTAGGACCACCAAAACTATCCACAGATTCATAACCAGAGGGGTGCTCTACTCATACAACTTATCTAACATGTGACCATTTTTTTACTTCACCTTTTATTTCTACGTAATTGACTTAGCCATTTTCAACGTTAAACTTTTTAACGTAGCGTCTGGTTAATTTTTTTGGTTAAAACTTTTGTGTTATGCTATATCTCTGCAACGCTTCACCATTACATGAAACTTCACAGGGGTGTTTTATCATCGTCCATATTTTATTCTAACCCCCAACCGTGCGGCCCCTTGTGCGCAATGTCAAGGTCAAATTATTTGAATTTATTTGGTTTAAGTTTTTCCGTTGTACTTATCTCTGCAAACGGCTTCACCATTACCTTATATTACATGGGTTGTTTATCATCATTGTCGCACCGCATGTGGAAAGCGCGATTTTCGTCGGGCATTTTCGCAGACGTCCGTCCGTTCCGTCTTGTCAAATGCCGTTCGTCCGTCCGTTCCGTACCGTACGTCCGTGTGTCCGGTTAAAAATTTTTTTTCTATATCTATTTTTTTAGTGTCCTGCCTCGCCCCAAGCGGACATGCAGGCCAGACGGCCATCTAGGTCTACAAAATGTGGGTATAATTTATGTTATCCAAGTGTCATGCTTGGATAAAAACCTGGCCTTCGTGGCTTTGCCTCGTTCGTGTTAGTGTCACCGCTAATCCGATGTCTATGTACCCAGCGGCGGTCGTTACCGAAGCGCGAATTAACAATGACGGACGGCTGTCAATGCGTGGTAATATCGGTCGAACATTTTCTCTGCGAATCACTATCTGGCCCTCTACTATTTCATTTGAGATACTTTTGAAAACAGTTTACCGGGGCCCATATTCGGTCGGTGTCATTTTGCTGAAAAATATTTGCATGACGCCATTAACCGGTAAATCCCAATATGCATAATGCAATTCACGCACGTTATAATAAACTCAAATATTAGTTTCGAAACTGTGTGTTTACACGATGCTGATTGTGGGTGCAGGTGGGAGCACGCGATGGGTAATTTAACGATCGGGGTTCATCCTTACGGAATTCAGGACTGCACAAGGAGACATGGTTTGGCCCTCACATACGTCTTTGGCATTTTGTATGTGACAGTTGAATCTGGTTTATACCCCATCTGTGAGTATTCGGATTTTTATCGATAATCCTATTTTAGGGGAAGAAGGGGCCTAGTGGACTTATGGTGTGGGTATGGACCTGCCACCAGGTCAGGTTATTCTAATTTCAGGGCTGAATTATATTTGTTTCTCAATTGTATAATCAGTTCGGATTTTGGAATTTTCCCCCCCAAGGCAGCAGGTTTAAAACGGATTGAACAGTTGCCCGACCTTAATTGACCTTAGCTGTTGATAGGCATAAAATCACCAATAAACAAACAAACAAACGATGCTGATTCGTCATCAAAGAGTTGGCAAGCCTAAGTTAGTATGGCCGACATCAAACACATGCGGTGTCAAGATTTACAACACGAGCCTATCCCAAAGATCAATCACGCGTTGCCTGATGTCAGTTTAGTATTCGTCACTATAGACTGGTACCCTGTCTGATGCGTGCTAGGACAATTTACCGGGAACCAGTCTAATTTATGACACGGCAAACGTGTTTAGGTGAAATTGTTGGTTTTTCGTCTTATCTCTGACAAATCCGGCTCTATTGCATTAGCGGCCAGACAGCGGTGCATCTCGAGTAGTCTGCACATGGTTTACAGTGTTCGCCAATCTTAATAAAAACATATAATCTACGGGACGTCAAGCAGACAGTGCAAATTGTCATAGCTATAGGCCGCTTGCAGCGTCATTTCGGCTGCACTGCCGAAATTCTGTCGACATCGTGCGTCATTTATGGAGAGATACGATAATCCTTTGGAATATTACAAGGCGAGATTTGTGTGTTGCTTTAGTGCACCCAGCCGTGGTCAACTGACAGGTGTTTATCATATGAATCCTTTCAGCACGAGGCTGTAAAAACTGGGTTACTTTAGGCTATTGTTTTGAAATTGTTCTGATTGGTCAACACGCCTTTTGATGTCGCGTCATGGGCAATCAGTAACCCCCCACATTTCATGAGATACGCTTATGTTTGTGCTTCTATTGCACTCGAATAGTATATGCGCGGACTTCCATTTAATCATTTGGACGGACGGTTCAAATGAGTGGTCACAACATTATACTTTCATTGCGGAAATAAAAAAATAAAAATTAAAATATTTTATTTCATATCCGAAATGTGTATCCGAAGGTTATGGGTTAAAAAAAGCACTGGATTTAGCAGATCTGTCGCCATTTTTCGGCCGATATTGATTTCGAAAATATTTTCCGTAAATGGTGTTGATGAAATGAGATAATACTACCGCAATCGAATAATTAAACAATATAAATACCCGATTTGGCAGCAATCTCTGTATATGACTTCTTGATATTATAAGTCATCCAAACGCGCGAGTTTATTGTTTACTAAACCAGCATATGCGTTTATGAACTGAGATGTATGGTTGGTTGGACACCTGATTCGTAGAATAGGAGTAATGTGAATAGGACAAATACTGGTTATTAACATTATGAATGCATGTACTTGAACATGGCATAGCACTGGCTACCGGCATATGACTACCTTAAATGACACGTCATCCAAGTTTATTTATTTTGGGCAATAACAAATCATATGTCGTATATAACTGAGATTCAGATGACCATGGATCACCACCATGACTCTAAATTACATGTTTATTCGAGATGTATATGTTATCATATAATTCCCCAATTTTCAAGTACATGTAATTGATTATGTCTATTTGTTACACGAAAAAGCACACTCGCAGGTCCATGTGCAGTGTTTCCAAGTTTTTGGTTATTCCATTGTTCATGTTACTGTCGTCAATATTAGACTTTGTTAAATAATAAATGTAGTCGATAAATACTTTTCAGGTTATAAATGGTGGGATATAAAAGTATACTAATGCAATTTTCAGTGTCTTATATAGTGCATAATGTGGCGTGGTTTCGTTTTCATATCAAAAAGCTAAGCTACTTCTTCGCTTGAATAAACGCTGCTTTCTTTATGTGGGAAGTGAAAAGTTGTTACGTACGCCAGTCAAGTCAGGAATTGTCAACTTCCTTTTGATATGTCAATCGCTGTGGCCTACCCTGTTGTGTACCGCATTAATATAATTGATTATTTGTTGTTCATAGATAGATAGTAGGGCTTTGGTTATAATGGAATATGACACCAATTTCAGCATCCGCATGGAATGTACCGGTATCTCATGTTGCGATGTATGCAACAGACCCATAACCAGGACATTTATGAAGCAAGGTGTCTTTTTGATGGCTTGAATGGCCGAGGCTTTACCGAGGCAGCTATGGGGTTACGGGGCCATGTTCCCAGCAATTGTTGAATCCAGTATTGTCTGAAACTGAAATACCATTTATATATTCTCAGCAAAAAACTTAGCTCATACATGTGATACGACTCTCATGCTTGCATCAATATTATAAAATGACTACGTATTGACAATAATTCTTATTTTTGTGCATGAAAGAGTTGACATCAAGGCACGACGAGGGAGTTGGGGAAGGGGTCATCCGACCGCAACGACCCTTGGTTACGGACCTGTTGCAATAATAAAATGCAACATTGGTGTTCATGGTCGTGTTAAAGATAACATAGAGTTCCGGTTTTAATGTGTAATGGATTTAACGGACTATTCGACAGCTCATTTCATCTGCATGGATGGGGCGGGTAACTGAATATTTGCCAATTACAATTTCCATCCTGCCTGCATTAGACAAAATGGGTCTATCGTCAGGTCCTTCACCACACTAATAGTAACTTAGCCGCCTCCACATAATCGTAGTAGGATTCCACTGATCGTATTACTCTTATAACGGGGTTATAGGGATTCAACTTCGCTACAAGAAAGAAGCTGAACATGTGAATAAGGGCCAAGCAGAGGATTACCGCGTCCCCGGAATTATTAACCCCACCATTGTTAATTATATAATAAATTACCATTCACATGCTCCCAACCTGCCAATGTATGTTATTTCTAACCGAAATTACAGGTATTAGACCTCAGGCATTATGTTGATTCACTCAATGAATGAATACAGTTGTTTGGTCTGTCAAAATGTTCCGGGTTTTTAGTGATACAAAGTGTTGTGCTGTTGCGTGATCGTGGGAGTTTCCGTTAGTTGCGTTCAAACGTGTGTCGTTAGTGCAATACGTTTTCGGCCATGCGTTGTGTTCCCCACTCTTGGCATGCGCGATAAGATCGAACAAAAGTGTTCAAAGCATTGAGTTTCAAAAGCGTGTTGAATCGTGTACACGGTTGTAAACGTTATACAACGGTGTAAAACAAGTATCTGAGTTTTCAAAAGCGGTGTAATCGTGTACACAAACGGTTGTAAACGTTCTACTAACGGATTTTAGCGTAGTACAACGCTAATGTAACCCTTGAAGCGATTTAAACGCTTTCTTTGACGGTAACGGTTTTTACACGGGCATCTACATGTACACTAGACCGTACAGATTTAAAAACGTGTTATACGGTATAACACGGTTTCCACGGGTTTTAACGCATTAAACGTTTTGGGTATGCCAACTTGTATCGCGTAGAATGGCGCATGGCTTGATCGTTCTTGTCGTGTGTTTATTTTACTTCTAGATTGAGGGCTTCTAAATTTTCAGTTTTCCGGTTCTGGACGATTTTGACACTTCAGATCCGATTGAGATTTGAAAACAGTCTTTAAATAATCCGGTCGAGAAAAAAATTGCAGTCGGTGCTATTTCGCTATAAACCTTGTAAATTTTCGGTTTTGACACCAAGTAATTTATGGAACATATCCGCGGGCCCATATCGTGTTAACCAGTGTGCAGCTCGCGTGTATTCAGTTTCCCAAATATAGTTCATCTTAACACACGGTGGGACAGGTGTTATAGCGTAATTAGTTGACTGAAATAGACTGGCTTCGGCGTAAAGATAATTCGGAGAGTTCTTGACTCGCCATTTCTGATGTTGTTAAAATAAAATAAAGGGAAAACAGGCCACTGTTTTGTTTATCTGTGTTCTTAATATTTCACTCCAATTAAACTGACACGGACTATCGGCCCGGCTATTCCATATTAAGTTAGGAACTGTTACATTACGCAGTATTAGGCGTCAGTTTTGTGAATATAAAAATTGTACATAGAATGCAGCAGATCTGATTGAGCGGCTCACGTGATCTACAATCTCAAACATTTGATAAAGACAAGGTAATTCTGTCGTGTTTAAAAGCGTGATCATTAGTATCAGGGATTAGGGATCATTTGAAGTGCTAAATCAACACCGCCGATGTACTTTGACCTCGATTAGAGGGTATGTATTCGGCGATTATTTTAAAGGGACGGAAACAAGGGAAGCCTCGAAGAGATCGGGGGTATCATTCCGAACAGGTATTTGTGTTTTAAAACGTGTAACCGTTTGTACACGTTTCAACGCTTTCATATAGTACACGCTTCCAGGTAAAGCGTTTTGTAAAGTTTCACTCTTTCACCTCGCTACATAGTGTATACGCCAAAGCGGGTTATACCCGCCCCTTGAAGCTAAACGTTTTTACAACGCTTTAAAAATAAACGGTTTGACAATGTGTATTACCGTGTACGACCGTATTGTACGTTTTAACAACGTATATCAAGCTTTCTAAACTAAACGTTTTGACAATGTGTATTACTCGTGTGGACGAACGTATTATACGTTTAAACAACGTATACAACGCTATAGCATACCGTTGTTGTTCGCGCTGTTTGGAGTTTGGAAAAGTGTTGTTACGGTGTTGAAACAAAATCGGAGGGGACAGCACTGTACAATGATGTATTTGTAAATATGTTCCTGTTTTCTTTTGACATTGTCAACATGTAATTATGTTCCACTTGATAATCAGATCGTGACTATTTAGTCGTGTACTATCCATTTACCATGTTACAGCTAGGATCTATTGTTATCCATGAGTGGCACCAATATTTTGATGATAGCTCATAATATAAAACTACGCAATATAGTAGCCATCTTGGTATAACTAAAACAGGCGGTCATAAATTATTATTCTTTATGTGTCATCGAAACATTTAAAACATATATTGTATCATATGTCTTTATGTCGTTGATGACTACCCTACTTCATAATAGATGTGTCAGATGGTATCCATGTTGGCGGTCGTCTATTGATTTATGTTTGGGGAAACAGTTGATTTTGTTCAGTTTGGAACTCACGCCTCTCACTTATAAAATATTACAAAATATGATTTCCATTATGTTTCATTTCTTTACTACTTGCTCGAACAACATCGCCTAAGAGCTTAAGGATACTTAGCGCCTTCTTGAATATTCATACATGTGTCATAAATAATAAGTATATGTTTTACAAAGGAACACATTCAATAATAACAAAAAAGGCAAACAACTGAAATATAAATGTGCATGAATGTGTAGTATATATTTTTTTGTATTCTCACAACATTTACTGCACGTCCTGTCGTGATTATTTGGCGGCCAATTATGTTGGTATATGATTTTTCAGTGTTGAATTATTTTTATATCAAAAACGTATTCTATGTAAGTAACGCATATGTAAGTAACAAACGCCAAGAACTAATAAGTCAGACATATATTTAGAGACAAAATTGTTGATACCTGACGGCATCTTGGAAATCGCTAAAAATACACATTGGTTTGAGACTACCATAAAAACGATGGAAGCGTGTGTCGTATATGTCCTAAGGTAGAATATTCAACAATTTTAAAAAAAAACAACTTTATCTGGATATTTTATGCCTTTGATATGAAGGACATGTCATCTACTGATATAAAAATAGATTTGGAAACTCAGTATGTCCATCTATGCACTTAATTACCTCAAAAGTGACATTGTCCCACCTAATTTGATTGACCGACACTGGATTCATGTTCGGGAATGTAGGAAATCTTGGGTTGAACAGAAATGGTTTTAAGCCACTTCTCTTTAAGGTGCCCCTCCACTAATGAGACGGGTCGTTACAAGCCAGCTCATCTGGATCTGCACTGTTTGCATAAACCGCTACAGCGGGCTTTCGGTTTCAAAGGGTTAAGACCAAATTCTTATCTTTCAGAACACCAGGAGCTTGTCAGCATGACGAGGGCAGTCGTGTTGATCAATCCAGATTGCTACACTGTTTGGAACATCAGGTTGGTCATCAGTCCATCATGCGACAAGTTATAATCATGACATATACACTGTGGCAAAATATGATTATTATCCACCCGCCAATAGGCAAGAGGGGATATAGTGTTAGTCCATGTACGTACGTACGTTAGTAACACCTTTCATTTTTATGCCACACCACGATAGTGGAGGTGGCATTTAGTGTTACCCTTGTCCGTCCCGTCCTTCCGTCCGTCTGTCCGTCACCAACCTTGTGATTCGTAAAACTTTTAAACCGTAATAGCTACAGATTTGAAACTCTGTATGTAGCTTCCTTATGATGAGTAGATGTGCAAAGTTTATTTAAATTTTTAATTCGACCCGGTCATGGATTATCTCCCCCTTTTCGACTTAGAATTTGGCAATTTTGCCTTGTGACTCGTAAAACTTTTAAACCGTAATAGCTACAGACCTGAAACTTGGTATGTAGCTTCCTTATGATGAGTAGATGCGCAAAGTTTATTTCGACACCCAGGTCATGGATTGTCTCCCCTTTTGGACTTGGAACTTTGCCTCATTTATTATCAAAGCGATATGTGGGGTATCCGTGTTCTATGAACACATTTTCTAGTGCAATAACTTCTGAACTGCTTCTGAACTGTTTCTCCGATTTTGTTAGTATTTGGCCAGAATGTGTGTCTAGGGATGGTGCTTTGTTTTGCATACGACCCACATCCAACGGCCCAAGGTCAATGTCACTGAGGACTTATATTCACCTTGTTTGTAAGGCAAAAATGTTAATATTATTTATTATCAAGGATCAAGGTTGCCAGCGAGGGGATGAGCTTAGTGATAATGATGCCCTTGTTAAGTTTATGATAATCCCTACATCTATGTCATATGATCATGGCCTACACTGTTTCTTATAATGCTAATTTCTGCAGTCACATTTGCATTATAATCAGTCCGGTCTGACCGCCCAAATTGAAGGTCAGTGAGGACTTGTGTTCACCTTGTTCGTAAGGCAAAAATGTTTTTTGTTTTTAGCTTGCCTGCACGAAGTGCAGAAGAGCTTATGGCATACCCCCGGCGGCGTCGGCGGCGTCGGCGGCGTCGGCGGCGTCGGCGCGTCGGCGCGTCGCGGCCGACGGCGGCGTCGGCGGGCGTCGGCGGCGCGTCGGCGGGGCGTCGGCGCGTCGGCGGCGTCGGCGGCGGCGTCAGCGTCTTCGGCGTCCCCAAGGTCAAGGTCACAAACTTAGCATGTTCATAAACTTAATTTGGGGTAAATGTTGTGTAACTTCTGTTTATTTACAGGGAACGCCTTCAGATTTCATACATGGATTCATCTGATGATACTCTATCGTGCTATAGCAAATCCATGACCCACTGCCCATCCCTTACCCCAAGGTCAAGGTCACAAACTTAGCACATTCATAAACTTAACGTTGGGGTAAATGTATTATAACATCTGTTTTCTTTCATGGAACGCCTTGCTATTTCATACATGCATTTCTCAGATGACCCTCTATCATGCTGTTGCAAATCCACAACCCACCACCCAACCCTTACCCCAAGGTCAAGGTCACAAACTTAGCATGTACATAAACTAAACGTTGTGGTAAATGTTGTGTAACTTCTTATTCTTTACAGGGAACGCTTTGATATTTCATACATGCATTCATCTGATGATTCTCTATTGTGCTACAGCAAATCAACGCCTTGATATTTCATACATGCATTCCTCAGATGACCCTCTATCATGCTGTAGCAAATCCACAACCCACCACCCAACCCTTACCCCAAGGTCAAGGTCACAAACTTAGCATGTTCATAAACTTAACATTGGGGTAAATGTTGTGTAACTTCTGTTTTGTTACAGGGAACGCTTTAATATTTCATACATGCATTCATCTGATGATCCTCTATTGTGCTACAGCAAATCCATGACCCACCCCCCACCCCTTTCCCCAAGGTCAAGGTCACAAACTTTGCACATTCATACATGCATTCTTCACGTGAATAGAATAGCTATCATGCTGTAGAAAATCATCAACTTAGTGTGTTCATAAACTTAACGTTAGGTTAAATTTTGTTTTACTTGTGTTTTCAGGGAGAGCATGGATATTTCATACATGCATTCATCTTAATATGCTATATTATGCTATAGCAAACCCACGACCCACCTTGCACCACTGACCCCAATGTCAAGGTCCACCGCACACCCCTTAACCCAAGGTCAAGTTATATAATATTCATGTTTTTTTATGCAACTGTGCCAAGTTTGAGTGAAGGCTGCCAACAGGCGAGCTTTGTTGTCTTCTGACAACTCTTGTTCTTTTTGTTGTCAAAGCTGCCAACGAGGGGATTAGTTTAATGGTGATAACGATGCTCTTGTTTTATAATTTTGTCACTTGAATAGTGAACTATCATAATTTGAAATTTGTATCAATATGAGAAATTGATAATTCCCATTTGTCTGTGTTACAGAAAGGAGATGGTGGAGTCGGGCGACATCTCAGTATCTGAGGAACTTTCCCTCGGTACCCTCGTCCTATCTAAACACCCAAAAAGTTCGGAGACATTCATACACAGGTAGGTCAATGTTAATTCTGAGTACATAACTCTAATTACATTTCATTGCACTGCATTACATATTAAATCATTATGTCAGAGTAGTCTTTCCAAATGTGCTTTTGAAGCGTTCGTGTGTCTTTCTACTTCGTGGAGAGTGACCTAAGAATTTTGCTAATACACACTTTATTAGGTAAGTTTATGGTACTATTTTTAGCTCGCCTACACGAAGTGCAGAAGACCTTATGGCATACCCCCGACGTCGTCGGCGTTGTCGGCGTCAGCGTCGGCGGCGTCCACAAACTTAACGTTGGGTAATTGTCTTATAACTTCTGTTTTCTTTCATGGAACACCTTGTTATTTCATACATGCGTTCCTCAGATGACCCTCTATCATGCTGTAGCAAATGCATGACCCACCACCCAACCCTTACCCCAAGGTCAAGGCCACAAACTTAGCACATGCATAAACTTAACGTTGGGTAAATTTCTTATAACATCTGTTTCTTTTCATGGAACTCCTTGCTATTTCATACATGCATTTCTCAGATGACCCTCTATCATGCTGTTGCAAATCCACAACCCACCACCCAACCCTTACCCCAAGGTCAAGGTCACAAACTTAGCATGTTCATAAACTTAACGTTGGGGTAAATGTTGTGTAGCTTCTGTTTCGTTACAGGGAACGCTTTGATATTGCATACATGCATTCATGTGATGATCCTCTATTGTGCTACAGCAAACCCATGACCTCCCCCACCTCTTTCCCCAAGGTGAAGGACACAAACTTAGCACATTCATACATGCATTCCTCATGTGAATAGCTATCATGCTGTAGAAAATCACCAACTTAGTGCGTTCATAAACTTAAAGTTGGGTTAAATTTTGTTTTGCTTCTGTTTTCAGGGAGCGCATTGATATTTCATACATGCATTCATCTTAATATGCTATATTATGCTACAGCAAACCCACGACCCACCTTGCACCACTGACCCCAATGTCAAGGTCCACCGCACGCCCCTTAACCCAAGGTCAAGTTATATAATATTGTTTTTATGCAACTGTGCCAAGTTTGAGTGAAGGCTGCCAACAGGCGAGCTTTGTTGTCTTCTGACAACTCTTGTTATGTCATATTGTAGAATTGTCTCTCAATAACAATATAGCGTAGTATGAACGTCAACGCCCTGCAGGTTTTTTCCATATTTTAGTACACGAAATGTAAAGCTATTACACAAATATTTGCCATTGACTGGTGTTGCGATAAATCTGTTGCCTATAAAGTGGAAAACGTGCAGCTAGGTAAATGTGTACTGTTGTATGTGCTTGCTTAACCCTTTCAACCCTACTGACCAAAAATGTAACATTTGCAAACACTGTAGATACACAGGTGAAAGAATTGTACCTGTGATTTAAAAAGATCTCGTATTACCCCACCCACCTGTTGTCGTACTGTAAATTACGTCATAATTATATGGCTATCTAGCTACAAGAGTTGCCTACGATATGGTTATTATAGGAATGAATGGCCTTTTTGTGGAATTTATCGGGGTATAAACTTAGAAAAGTCGCGGGAATACTGGACGAAGGCCGGAAGGCCTCGTCCAGTATTCCCGTGACTTTTCCAAGTTTATATCCCCGATAAATTCAACAAAAATGCCATTCATTCCTTATAATTCCAGCATTTGAAATAAATTCATCAAGAAAATGTGTTTATTTTCCGTTTTCTTAAGAATTATTTTAACTGCGAGTTGACTGGGATATAAATTTTGGATAGAGACTTGCTACAGACCAATCAAATGTTAGGGAATTGTGTAAATATTTTTGTGCTGGAATTATCTCCTGGTGGAGAGATATCGTAGCGGAGTAGCAATTTTGTTTCTAATGGCTATCCAACCAGTGTCATTCGGGTGAGCTTGACTTTGATGACCTTGACCGTCGTGGGTGAGACACTCACCGGCGATCACCATGTTGCTGTGGTGGGATGAATAAACTAAATAATCAATCAATCATATATGTGACTGGAGAAATGGGGCTTATGGGTTTTTGCGACCAGTGTAGATCCACGTCAGCTTGTGCATCCACACGTCTGATCAGGATCTACAATATTCGCCATTCCATCGAGGAATCATCTGTCACGTTTCTAACAAGGAATATAGATCGTTATTAGGCTACAGGAATGTGATATTTGATCAAGAGCTACACTGGTCTCAGTTTCCATAAGCCCAATTTCTCCGGTCACCGCCACATATTTATTCGGTAACACGCTTTGTATCGGCCTAAAACGTACTGCCTGATAACATATTACTGTATTAGGCATTAACCTGATACAAATATACGGGTTACAACAAATTGAAAGCTGTCGTTGTCACAATACATTACCGAATTACGTCAGTGGAATGACTCCACGGAAACAAGTCCGCTTTTTTTCAATGAAAACAACATCATAATTGCTCATAATTTAGCCAAATACTTTACCTGATAAATTGAATACCGTGCTAGTGACTTTTAATATCAATTTTATCAGGCTCGGCTCAGAAACTGTAGGAATTCCTTGATGAGCCTCGGAATTCCTACACGTTTCCTATCCTTGCCTGATAAACTTGATACCAAAAATTAGCCTAGTATTCTATTTGTGTATCGTAGAAAGTGGGTGTTGTCGCGGTACGTGGACAGCTACCTGAGTTCGAGCCAGGGCTCGACTGGCAGCACGGGCAGCCACAGGGACGGCTACACGAGCATGGAGGCCATCGATGTGAGCCTGGAGACCCCCGCCCTCCGCCTCGCCCCCGCCGCGGGGGAGAACGGCCACCCCGATCTGCCCGTGCTGTCCCAGTGCGAGTACCATGATCTGATGAAGCACGAGATGTGCGTGTGTCGTCGGGCAGCCGAGAGGTACCCGTGTAACTACTATGCCTGGTCACATCGCAGCTGGGTCGTCCAGCATTGTCATAACTGCTCCATACAGGTAAGTTCTGATAAATAGAGAATACCAGGCTAGTGTCTGTTGATATCATGTTAATCAGGTAAGGCTAGGAAACGTGTAAGAATTCCGAGGCTTCTCGAAGAATTCCTACCGTTTCAGAGTCAAGTCTAATATAAAGACACTAGCCTGGTATTCTATTTATCAGGTAACGTTTTATGCTAAAAAATTACGACAGATGACGTCGTTATCTATGCCTGATACACTATGTCAGTACGTTTCAGTCAATGGGTCATCCAGCATTGTCATAATTGCTCGAATCAGGTAAACACTCGTCTCTATATGAAATTTCTCCCTCAAAGTGTACTTGGCAAGATAAGTATTCTTTGCAATTTTAGTGAAATAGGCTACTGGAGCTCTGTATAACTGTTCTATACATAAATACCCGTCTTTATATGACATACTGTTGTAAGTTGGGATAAATACTGGTATAGGGTGGCCACGAACAATAAATTCCCAGCATGGAAATTTCAAATTTCCTCAAATAACCCCAAATCGGGGAGAATTTTACTTTTCTCTGGCCAGTGATTAAAATTATAGCCCATAAAATGCAGGACACATTAAATGTCATCTGCTGTTGTTATGCCCCCTTATGCGATAGCAAGGGGGGCATATTGCTTTGCTCTTGAGGTTCCGTATGTCCTTCTATCCATCCGTCCGTATACATTTATGTAAACAAATTGACCTTCACCTTTGTGACTTTCAAAATGGTGCTGAAACTCTTGGTCAGTTTCTTACGTCAAAAGACTTTCTCAAATGACTTCGAAATTTGTGTAAATTTAAACTTTTCTTTTTTTACAAACAATCTCTCATTAGATAGAGCCCAGTATGCAATGGGGGCATATCCATGTTTTACAAACATTATGTCTAGTTTCATGTAATCTTTTTATACGCCCGTTTGAAAAACGGGATGTATTATGCTATGGCGTTGTCCTTCCGTCCGTCCGTTAACTTGTTTTGGACCACTAACTTTGTGTAATCAACTCCTCCCACAGTTTTCAACCAATCATTCTGAAACTTCACACATGCATTCCAAACATATTGAAGATGTGCACGTCTCCTTTTAATGTGGAAAAATTAATTTTTGACAAAAATATCACCTTTTTAACTTGCTCATTTTTTTCTCTCACTTTTCTACTACATCATGCTGACTCCATGTCCAAGCTGCAGGGTAAAATTTTAGTCTGTTTATGTTAAATATGTGCATGGCACCATGACCACCTCTTCGACCAAACCTGGACAATAAGTATTGTTTTTTATGACCCTACAGCAAATGGGGTGGAGGGGTGCAATGGCAGGGCATATAACATTTGGATTGTGCATACAGCCATAACTTCAAACTTTTCTTTTCCATGTAATAACTCGTGTTTATTCTTTTTACTCAATTATCACAGATATTTAGCCACCAGATTTAGCCACTGCAAATCCTACCCTTAAACCAATATCACGTTTTTAACCAACAAATACATTCTCTTTTCAACACTGAATGTGTGATAAATATTGTCGAGATATGTTGTGTGCCGGGTCCTCATGTTAATATGCATCTTGTCATCATACACATTTTAATTGTATTTAATTTAATGGTGTTTATTTTCACTAGTTGATAGCATTCATTATTGTATGATCATGTGTCCATCTTTTGACACTGTATGTTCGCAAATCATTCCAACACATACTAGACGGCGTATATTGTGACCTGAGGCACTCTTGTTTTCACAATAAAAACATGGTTTGACAACACTTAAGAATCATTTCCAATGTTAATGTTTTTTTAAGTCTAGGGATGGTGCTTTGTTTTGCATATGACCCACGTCTGATCGACCAAGCTCGAAGTCACTGAGGACTTATGTTCACCTTGTTTGTAAGGCAAAAATATTGTTATATAGTGTTTACCCTGTCTGTCCGTCCATCAGTCAGTAGACAATTTCCTTGTCCGGTGAACTACTTCTACAGTTTTGGCCGATTCTCTTCATATTCGGCGGGGTGGACTGTGGCCTAAGAGTTAGAACACCTGACTTGCAATCCGGAGGTTGTGGGTTCAAACCTCGCCTAGGGCATCTAAAATACTTTCATAGTATTTCCATCCCACTGGTCTGTCGGATGAGACTTTAAACTGTGGTCCCGTCTCTATATGACCCTAGCTGTTCGTGGGACGTTAAACACATTCACTTTCACTTCATATTCGGTGTACAACCCTACCATCAATTGCATGAGTGTGTAACATAAAAGTTTTCGCTGTCCCACTGATCCATCTGCAGTTATGCCCCTTTTTCAACTCTGAAAATATTATTTTTTCCTTGTCTGGCAAACTACTTCTACAGTTTTTGGCTGATTTTCTTCATATTCGATGTACAACCCTACCATCAAATGCGGGAGTGTGTAACGTCAGAATTTTCACTGTCCCACTGATACATCCTGAGTTATACCCCTTTTTTGACTCCGGTGAACTACATCTACAGTTTTTGGCCGATGCTCTTCATATTCGGTATACAGCCCTACCATCAAGTACAGGAGTGCGTAACGTAAACAACTTGCTCTCCCATCAATCCATCCGCAGTTATCGACTCTGAAAATTAATTATTTTCCTTTTTCGGGGAACTACTTCTACAGTTTTTGGCCGATTCTCTTCATACTCAGTATAGATCGCAACCATTAAGTGCAGGAGTTTGTATCGCTAACATTTTGCTGTCACACCGATCCATCCGCAGTTATGCCCCGCTTTTTAGCTCGCCTGCACGAAGTGCAGAAGAGCTTATGGCATACCCCCGGCGTCGTCGGCGTCAGCGTCAGCGTCGTCCACAAACTTAACGTTGGATAAATGTCTTGTTATTTCCTACATGCATTCCTCAGATGACCCTCTATCATGCTGTAGCAAATCCATGACCCCACCACCTAAGCCCTTACCCCAAGGTCAAGGTCACAAACTTGGCACATTCATAAACTTTAACGTTGGGTAAATGGTTCCTTATAACTTCCGTTTCCTTTCATGGCAACACCTTGTTATTTCATACATGCATTCCTCAGATGACCATCTATCATGCTGTAGCAAATCCATGACCCACCACCTAGCCCTTACCCCAAGGTCAAGGTCACAAACTTGGCACATTCATAAACTTAACGTTGGGTAAATGTCTTATAACTTCTGTTTCCTTTCATGGAACACCTTGTTATTTCATACATGCATTCCTCAGATGACCCTCTATCATGCTGTAGCAAATCCATGACCCACCACCCAGCCCTTACCCCAAGATCAAGGTCACAAACTTGGCACATTCATAAACTTAACGTTGGGTAAATGTCTGATAACTTCCGTTTCCTTTCATGGAACACCTTGTTATTATACCCCCCCCCCCCCCCCCAACGAAGTTGTGGGGGGGGGTATACTGGAGTTTTCCCCCCAGCTTTGTCTGTCTGTTTCCGTCCGTCACAAAACTTAACAATTGTAAATTTCCTTTTAACTTCTCTTTCCCTTTGCGGAAATCTTTCATATTTTACCCACCCCTTCTCCGACACTCATACATCATTCTGCAACAAACCTATGACCCCCATTTATGCCAGGGGTCAAGGTCACGGACTTAGAAACTTAGAAAAAACGAAAACTTAACAATTGTAAATTTCCTTTTAACTTCTCTTTCCCTTTGCGGAAATCTTTCATATTTTACCCACCCCTTCTCTGACACTCATACATCATTCTGCAACAAACCTATGACCCCCATTTATGCCAGGGCTCAAGGTCACGGACTTATAAACTTAGAAAAAAAATAAAACTTAACAAATGTAAATTTCCTTATAACTTCTTTTTCCCTTTGCGAAATGCAGTGATATTTTACCCGGCCGTTCTCTGACACTCATACATCATTCTGCAACAAACCTACGACCCCCATTTATGCCAGAGGTCAAGGTCACGGACTTAGAATGTCTAGTTTGCTTTTTTCAACTGGAACCACCATCGCACTCTCCATATGTGCTGACATAGTCTTTTATCTGAAAATGATAGTATGTGAGCTGGAATTCATTCTAGGTCAGGGCTGACGCGGGGGGATATTCCGTAAGCCCCCGCTTACTGACAAATCTAGTTTCATACATGCATTCCTCAGATGACACTCTATCATGCTGTAGCAAATCCATGACCCACCACCCAGCCATTACCCCAAGGTCAAGGTCACAAACTTGGCACATTCATAAACTTAACGTTGGGTAAATGTCTTATAACTTCTGTTTCCTTTCATGGAACACCTTGTTATTTCATACATGCATTCCTCAGATGACCCTCTATCATGCTGTAGCAAATCCATGACTCACCCACCAGCCCTTACCCCAAGGTCAAGGGTCACAAACTTGAAACTTGGCACATCCATAAACTTAAGTTGGGTAAATGTCTGATAACTTCTGTTCCTT
Source organism: Conchocele bisecta (assembly GCA_029237695.1). Taxonomy (NCBI): domain Eukaryota; kingdom Metazoa; phylum Mollusca; class Bivalvia; order Lucinida; family Thyasiridae; genus Conchocele; species Conchocele bisecta. The sequence continues at coordinate 18,216,944 of CM055276.1, forward strand.
TCATGGAACACCTTGTTCATACATGCATTCCTCAGATGACCCTCTATCATGCTGTAGCAAATCCATGACCCACCACCCAGCCCTTTACCCCAAGGTCAAGGTCACAAAACTTGGCACATTCATAAACTTAACGTGCCTTTGACGTTTTATAAATGTCTGACAACTTCTGTTTCCTTTCATGGAACACCTTGTTATTTCATACATGCATTCCTCAGATGACCCTCTATCATGCTGTAGGAAATCCATGACCCACCATCCAGCCCTTACCCCAAGGTCAAGGTTACAAACTTGGAACTTGGCACATTCATAAACTTAACTTTGAGGTAATTTTCTTATAACTTCTGTTTCCGTTCATGGAACACCTTGTTATTTCATACATGCATTCCTCAGATGACCCTGTAGCAAATCCATGACCCACCACCCAGCCCTTACCCCAAGGTCAAGGTCACAAACTTAGCACATTCATAAACTTAACGTTGGGGTAAATGTCTTATAACATCTGTTTCTTTTCATGGAACGCCTTGATATTTAGCCAGGTTTTTGGGAAAAAAATCCAGGCTATTGGATTGGCGAAAGCCAGGCGGGCGGGCGGGCGGGCGGCGTCCACAATCAATGTTAAGTTTTCGTGTTTGAGTCCATTTCTTTGTTAATTTTCCACCAAGGACCACCAAACTTTCACAGCTTCATAATCAAGGGGTGCCCACCACATATCACTATCCAACATGTTACTTTTTTTTTAACTTCACCCATTTTTTCCGCGCAGTCGACTTAGCCATTTTCAATGTTAAGTTTTCGCGTTTACAATGTTAAGTTTTTGTGTTTAAGTCCATTTCTTTGGTACTGTACCACCTAGAACCACCAAACTTTCACAGCTTCATAACCAAGGGGTGCCTACCACATACAACTATCCAACATGTGACCATTTTTTTACCTTCACCTATTATTTCTACGTAATTGACTTAGCCATTTTCAACGTTAACTTTTTAACGTACGTCTGGTTAAATTATTTGGTTAAAACATTTTTGTTATACTATATCTCTGCAACTTCTTCGACCATTACCTTGAAACTTCACATGGGTGTTTATCATCGTCCATATTTTCATTCTAACCCCCAACCGTGCGGCCCCTGTGTGCAATGTCAAGGTCAAATTACTTTGAATTTATTTGTTAAAGTTTTTTCGTGTACTATATCTCTGCAACTGCTTCACCCATTACCTTGATACTTCACATGGGTGTTTATCATCATTGTCGCACCCGCTTGCGGATAGCGCGATATCGTCGGCATTTTGGCATACGTCCGTCCGTCCGTCCTCCGTCCGTCCGTCCGTATGTTCGTGTGTCCGGTTAAAGTTTTTTCTTTAAAGTTTTTCCATCTACTAAATCTATTTTTTTAGTGTCAATGCCTCGCCCCAAGGCGCGACATGCAGGCCACGGCCATCTAGTCTACAAAAAGTGGGTATAATTATGTTATCCAAGTGTCTATGCTTGGAAAAAACCTGGCCTTCGTGGCTTTGCCTCGTTTCTTGTTCATACATGCATTCATCTGATGATACTCTATCATGCTATAGCAAATCCATGACCCACCGCCCACCCAATCGTTACCCCAAGGTCACAAACTTAGCATGTTCATAAACTTAATGTTGGGGTAAATGTTGTGTAACTTCTGTTTATTTACAGGGAACGCCTTCATATTTCATACATGCATTCATCTGATGATACTCTATCGTGCTATAGCAAATTCATGACTCACCGCCCACCCCTTTCCCCAAGGTCAAGGTCACAATCTTAGCACATTCATAAACTGAATGTTGGGGTAAATGTATTATAACATCTGTTTCCTTTCATGGAACGCCTTGATATTTCAAATATGTATTCCTCTGATGATACTCTATCATGCTATAGCAAATTCATGACCCACTGCCCATCCCTTACCCCAAGGCCAAGGTCACAAACTTAGTACATTCATAAACCTAACGTTGGGGTAAATGTCTGTTTCCTTTCATGGAACGCCTTGCTATTTCATACATTCCTCAGATGACCCTCTGTCATGCTGTAGCAAATCCACAACCCACCACCCAACCCTTACCCAAAAGTCAAGGTCACAAACTTAGCATGTTCATAAACTTAACGTTGGGGTAAATGTTGTGTAACTTCTGTTTCTTTACACTTTGAACACCTTGATATTTCATACATGCATTCATCTGATGATACTCTATCGTGCTATAGCAAATCCATGACCCACCGCCCACCCATACAATTTCTTATAACTTCTGTTTCCATTCATGGAACACCTTGTTATTTCATACATGCATTCCTCAGATGACCCTGTATCATGCTGTAGCAAATCCATGACCCACCACCCAGCCCTTACCCCAAGGTCAAGGTCACAAACTTAGCACATTCATAAACTTAACGTTGGGGTAAATGTCTTATAACATCTGTTTCCTTTCATGGAACGCCTTTATATTTCATACATGCATTCATCTGATGATACTCTATCATGCGATAGCTAATCCATGACCCACCGCCCACCCAATCGTTACCCCAAGGTCACAAACTTAGCATGTTCATAAACTTAATGTTGGGGTAAATGTTGTGTAACTTCTGTTTATTTACAGGGAACGCCTTCATATTTCATACATGCATTCATCTGATGATACTCTATCGTGCTATAGCAAATTCATGACTCACCGCCCACCCCTTTCCCTAAGGTCAAGGTCACAATCTTAGCACATTCATAAACTGACCCAAAAGTCAAGGTCACAAACTTAGCATGTTCATAAACTTAACGTTGGGGTAAATGTTGTGTAACTTCTGTTTCTTTACACTTTGAACACCTTGATATTTCATACATGCATTCATCTGATGGTACTCTATCGTGCTATAGCAAATCCATGATCAACCCCCACCCCTTTCCCCAAGGTCACGGTCACAAATTTAGCACATTCATAAACTTAACGTTGGGGTAAATGTCTTATAACATCTGTTTCCTTTCATGGAACGCCTTGATATTTCATACATGCATTCATCTGATGATACTCTATTGTGCTATAGCAATTCCATGACCCACCGCCCACCCCTTACCTCAAGGTCAAGGTCACAAACTTGACACATTCATAAACTTAACGTTGGGGTAAATGTCTGATAACAACTGTTTCCTTTGATGGAATGCCTTGATATTTCATACATACATTCCTCAGATGACCCTCTATCATGCTGTAGCAAATCCACAACACACCACCTACCCTTACCCCAAGGTCAAGGTCACAAACGTAGCATGTTCATAAACTTTACATTGGGGTAAATGTTGTGTAACGTCCGTTTCTTTACACTTTGAGCGCTTTGATATTTCATACATGCATTCATCTGATGATCCTCTATTGTGCTACAGCAAATCCATGACCCATCCACCACTTTCCCCAAGATCAACATCATAAACGTAACGTTGGAGTAAATGTCTTTTTATTACTTCTGTTTCTTTACAGGGAAAACCTTCATATTTCATACATGCATTCATCTGATGTTTCTCTATTATGCTACAGCAAATCCATGACCCACCCACCACCCCTTTCGCCAAGGCCAAGGTCACAAACTTAGCACATTTATACATGCATTCCTCATGTGAATAGCTATCATGCTATAGAAAATCACCAACTTAGTGTGTTCATAAACTTAACGGTGGGTTAAATTTTATTTTCCTTCTCTTTTCAGGGAGCGCATTGATATTTCATACATGCTTTTCATCTTAATATGCTATATCATGCTATATCAAATCCATGACTCACCTTCCAGCACTGATCTCAATGTCAAGGTCCACCGCACACCCCTTATCCCAAGGTCAAGTTATATAATATTCATGTTTTTTATACAACTGTGACAAGTTTGAATGAAGGCTGCCAATAGGCGAGCTTCGTTGTCTTCTGACAACTCTTGTTCGACTCTGAAACCGTTTTTTTTGCCTTACCCGGTTATCTATTTCTACAGTTTTTGGCCGATTCTCTTCATACTCTGTCTACATCCCAACCATCAAGTACAGGAGTGCGTAGCATAACATTTTCCCTGTCCTACCGTTCCATCCACAGTTATGCCCCTTTTTTTTACTCGGAATTTATATTTTTTCCTGATCCGGGAACTACTTCTACAGTATTTTGCTGATTCTCTTCATACTCAGTAACATAACATTTATCCTGTCCCTCCGATCCATCCGCAGTTATGCTCCTTTTTTGAATCTGAAAATAATTTTTTCTCCAATCAATTGCTATTGTATTCATGAATGCTCAACAGCAGTGGCATTTTCTTTATTATCAAGGCTGCCAGCGAGGGGATTAGCTCACAGGTGGAAGACTCGGACCTACGACATAAAAAAAATGCCTATTTAAAAAATCCCATTACCCCACCCACTTGGTCTCGTACAGTACCGCCCCGTGCAGTCACCGGGGCGGGATCAACTGATCCTGAGAATAGTGCTGCAGTAGCCATTGCTTGTCGTAAAAGGCGACTAAACTGGCTTAACGATTGGGTTCATACTTTCTGGAACCCACTATACCGGATTTGGCCCTCATGTACATTTTTGGCTTTCTTGTATGTGAGAGTTGAGTCAGGCTATGCCCCATATAAAAAGTAAGATTAGCGCTACTCCTATTACTTTTAGGGGATGGGATAAATGATGCTGGTGTGGCGAGGGCCTGGCACCAGATCAGGTTGTTCTAATTTCAGGACTGAATATATATTTTGATTGTAAATATTGAGTTCTGAAGTTGGGATTTACCCCCCTCGGACAGGTGGATACGGGACACGACCCCGTTGACCCGTCCGCGTGTAACTCAATAAATGCTTGAAACAGCGATTTGAAGTGAGTATATTCACACATCTAATACCTTTATCAATTGCCAGAGACATATTTCATACATTTAATCGATGTTTATTGTGTTTGTGCGAATCGGAAAAGAGAGGGCTATAGCCATATTCTTACCCACCTTTCTATAAATAGGCATATTTTTGTTGTCATAGGTCCAAGTCTTCCACCTGTGGATTAGCTTAGTGATAACAATGCCTTTGTTTGCTATTGAGTTTGATATAAACTCCTTTCAGCTGTTCAGTCTAATCAGGGGTTACACTGTAATGTGACTGTTGTTGTGACTGTTGTTGTGACTTGTTGTGACTGTTGTTGTGACTGTTGTTGTGTTGTTGTGACTGTAATTGTTGTGACTGTTGTTGTGACTGTTGTTGAATGGCATTATTCAATATTTAATCAATCAAACACTCAATCACTGTCTTAATAATAGGTTACTAATCTTGGAAAATCACAAGTAACAAGTAACTATTTGCAGGGCATAATCAGCATTAGATGTGGCAGAGTATGTCCGTTTGATGTCACATTGCTTACTGTAAACCAACTAATACTCGTGCTCGAGATACCTTCGCATTCTTTGCGAGGGATTGAAAATCGCATGTCCTATCCTAATCCAGGATTTTGGTTTAGGGGGGGCGTAACTATTTTGCAATACTTGACCATATTGTCGTAGACCGAGCAGAGCTGGGGATAGCGCTAGGGTGGTCCCGGGGCATTACCCCCGGAAATTTTTTGAAATCTATTTCCTGCGTTCTGACGCATTTTGGAGCAAAAATATTGACACTGTCACAGTATGTTTAGACATGATTTTAAAGCTGCACCCCCCAATAAACAATAAATTCACAACGCCAACGTAGAAACGTGCCTTGTAACTTTACTCGACAAATTTTAGGGGGGGGCACACGCCAGGTCTGCCCCCCCACCCCCCCCCCCCCCCCCCCCCCCTGAATTCGCTCATGTATATTCCAGTAGAAAACTCGTACAAAATAGCTTTGGCATAAATTTACAACACCAGTATGTTTTATAGTTTACCCGGCTGTGATTGGTCTAAAGTGACACACCTATGACATGTCAATTATGTTGTCGAGTTCAAAGAGATGCCGCGGTGTCAAAATTACACGCCGTGGGCACTTCAAGTCATAACGATAATTCAAATATTAATACACACGATTGCTGACATCATTCACGCATACGACACGGCTTACCAAGCAGCTTGTGTTTTCAGAATTTGACCGCTATCGTGACAAATCGCGGCTTATTGCATCAGCGGGACGTCTAGAAGACCAATTTGCGGATTGTCGTTATGGTTTACAACGGTCGATGTTCACTCAACAAAATATTATAGGAATGAATAGCCTTTTTGTGGAATTCATCGGGGTATAAACTTGGAAAAGTCGCGGGAATACTGGACGAAGGCCGGAAGGCCTCGTCCAGTATTCCCGCGACTTTTCCAAGTTTATATACCCGATAAATTCCACAAAAAGGCTATTCATGCCTTATAATTCCAGCATTTGAAATAAATTCATCAAGAAAATGTGTTTATTTTGACAGACGGCAGCCATTTGTTTACATTGACAGCACTTACAGCGCACCTGTAGAAAGTAGTTTGGTGTGGGGAGTTTACTGTGATATAAATTTTGGACAGACTTGCTACGGGCCAATCAAATGTTAGGGAATTGTGTAAATATTTTTGTGCTGGAATTATAGATTAATACATCAGCCTACAAGGTTATCAGTACTAGGCCATTTATCTATCCAGTGTGAGTGGGTGGCAGGTGGGAGCATGCGATGGGTAATTTAACGATCGGGTTTCATCCTTACCGGAATCCCGACTGGAGACCTGGTTTGGCCCTCACATACATACGTCTTTGGCATTTTGTATGTGACAGTTGAATCTGGTTATACCCCTTATAAGAGTAATCCTACCGGTATTACTTTTAAATAGGGGAAGGGGCCAAGTGACTTTGGTGCGGTATGGACCTGGCACCAGGTCAGGTTATTCTAATTTCAGGGCTGAATATGTTGTATCTCGATGTAAATATTCTGTTCTGATTTTGGGATTTTCCCCCCAATGCAGTAGGTTAAAACGGGATCGAACCTGTTTGCCCGGCCTTACATGACCTTAGCTGTTGATAGGCCATTAAACACCAATAAACAAACAAACAAACTATCCAGGGTAAACATATCTCACACGCAACTTTCGTTGATTTACTTAAATGGGGGATTATGATTGACACAGCGACGTCAGCCCAATGTAATGTGTATACCGTTTCGTTCTCTGACAAACTCATCTACTGTTTGGAGTTTGCATGTAGAATCATCTGGACATCTGACCGTCACGATATCTTAGCTATCTACGCTGTATTTCTAGTCTAAAGCTAAAAACGTAACTTTCAAATCCAAAATGGCGGAAACTTGACAGTCAATGCCCTGATTTCAACCAATGAGAAATGCCCAGGTACAAAAATCACGAGATTTAGTAGTCACGAAATTTAGTTGGTTTACAGTTGTTGCAAGAAAGCAATGCAACATTAAATCGATAAATTCTGCCAATTCAAAGTTCGAGGCTGCGTCCTAAGCTGTTCGCTTAGTTATAAGACTATTTATTACAGGTAATGCTTAGTGAGCTGCATGCAACGGAGGCGTTCGTTCAAAGTCACGTATCTGACCACAGCGGACTGCACTACCGCCAGTTCCTGCTGTCGTGCCTGGCCGACCAGCGTGACTGCCTCCGCGACCAGTTCTCCATACACTACACCAGTTTACTACAGAAGGAGTTCCTCTGGATCGCCGACCTCGTGTTTACCTTTCCCGGCCACGAGGCCATGTGGTGTCACAGGTAGATCTATGGAGATGGTCTGCATAAATGAGACAAGCCATGTGAATTTGTACAAAAGAAGATTTATTTATTGGTGTTTAACGGCCTATCAACAGCGAAGATCTGCGATTTTCATGAAAAATATGTACAGAAATTATATTCTGCATTTGCTCTGAAATTTTCGTCCACTTTCACCTTATAGCAAATACCGTAAGTTTTGTAAATATTTTTCAATAGCACAGCACCTTAGGTACAAATTCACATGGCTTGTCTAAAATGTTGACCTGAATCTGGTTACCTTCCTTGTATTGTCGTATTTCACTGATATTGATTTTGAAGGAAAGCATTATTTTCTGTAAATGATGTTCAAAGTTGGCAAAAATATTCAGTATTCATGTGGAATTCTATTTTCAATGTTCATAATTAATATCCTCAAAGTATGGCGACGCGACAATGGAAATAATTCCAAAGTTCTCCCATATAATGGTAAAACATTGTTTATTGCGATATTAACCAGCTTTGCTGCTCATAAGGAATTGATTCCAATGCTGATTTGTCTTTTCATTATCCCCTCGCCGATAGGCAAGAAGTGATATAGCATTAGTGTATGCATAGAAAACGTCTTGGCTGTATACACTTCCATATGACGATTCGCTATTGCACGATCGTGGAGTGTATCTGCTTTTCATCAATTAAAAATTTCATGAAAATGGCAAATAGTCAATTTATTTTGTTTTGTCATCTTGTTGTTAGTGTTCTGAACCCATCCTCGCTTTTGAAATTATATACAAAGGGGAGTAATTATCTTCACGATAAGTATATCCCGCGGCTTGCTTTGGTGCACCATTTAATAGCTTGTCGTAATTACATGTATGTGGTTTAATTACCATGACCATTAGTATTTTGTTTTCTTATTCTCAATTTCACACCATCAGTTGAAATTAATAACGGTCATAGTCTTTATTAAAACGATAGCCTATGTGGCGTGGCTTGTGAAAACCGCGAGTTTTTTTGTAACAAAAATATTTCATTGAATGTGTCGAGTCAAGTAACCCACACGAGAGGTGTCCAAATCAGGAGAGAACATCAGGCTTATTTGCTTTCTGTCCAATGTACTATCCTGGTCAAGCCCGAATATTTAAGCAGCCTATAACGAATTGGCAATATCAGCTACGTAATTATTGATGTTTTTAATTAGAGATTCGCGAGCATTGTAAACCATGGGCAGTCTACGCAAATCTACTGCCTGGTCTGGCCGCTAATGCAATAAGCCGGGATTTGTCGGAGATCTAGACCCAATTCATATAAACACGTTTGTCGTGTCACTTTAGACTGGTTCCCGGTAGTATTGTTTCGCTAGGGTACTAGTACCAGTCGACAGGGTACCAGTCTAGTGTGGACTACGTGACTGATGTCAGCAACCGCGTGTATTGATCTTTGATATGGCCTTGTGTCCCGCGGAGTGAAATTTACACTTGACAAGCGCGGTGTGTTTGAAGTCTTATAGTCTTCTCACTGTAGACGAATCAGCATCGTGTAAACACAGTTTGCCAGCTAATGATGGAGTTTTATGACTTGCGCGGAATTGCATTATGCCTATTGGAATACACAACACGGAATACATATCGGGAATTATCGTTAATGGAGTTATGCAATATTTTTCATGGAAAATGTTTAATGTCGCCAAAATGACACCGACCATACTGGGCAAGGTAAATGTTTTCAAAAGAATGCGAATGTAATTGATGACTAATTGGTTACGACCAATTGCAATTCAGATGATAGCGACCAAATTTTGATGAAAGGAAAATAGCGATTGTGGTGCTATTTTTTTTTGCCGACCAAAACATGACATGGTCGCTGTTCACATACAAAAATGCCGTGTGGGAATGAAAATAGCTGGTCGCTGGTCGCAGTTCGGGGGTGGTCGTTATTCCAAGGTCTTATTAAGAACAAAATTGGACGGGGGGGTTTTTAACTGGCCGTTGTGGACAGGTGGTCTCTATTCCCAGGCGGTCGTTAACACAGGTTCGACTGTACATGCGTTGGTACGTGCGTTAGTAACGCCTTTCATTTTTCAATAACGTGATTATATTTGGCCACAATGTGTGTCTGGGATGGTGCTTTGTTTTGCATAGGACCCACGTCCGACCGCAGGTCAAGGTCACTGAGGACTTACGTTTCGCTGTTTGTAAGGCAAAAGTGTTAACAAAAATGTTTTTATTTTTATCAAAGCTGCCAGCGAGGGGATTAGCTTAGTGATAATGATGCCCTTGTTTATTTCTCAACTGCTACCCGACTACTGAATTTTTACACAATAATATAATGGTATGCATCAAACTATGACAAAAAACATTTGAATTTCAGTTAACCTTGATCTACGTTTTCAGTTTCACTGTCCATGCTTTGATAGACATATAGAATAGCGAAAAAAAACAACGCAAAAAAGATTATTAAACTAAGTATTTTAATCTCTGATACTCTTAAAAATAAGTGGAAAATTTAGCAGCATGCTAGTGTCATCCCCAAAGGTTCTATATTACATGCTGTCAAAAACTGACTTAACTTTGTACTTCTCTCTATTGCAGAAAATTTGTGTTCCGCTCATTACACCAGCAGTTCCAGACGGGTGTGGAGAAATTGTCATCAACGGACTGTGATACTAACATTGTGATAAACAACCATAGTGACGTGTCGAACCGACAGAAACGTACTCGGCTCGAAACTGACACTCGGATTCTAGAACAGAAGGAGATCGACTCGGTGTCTAAGTCAGAACTCACCTCAGACGACACCTACCAGAAACGACTTGCTCAGGGATATATCGATTGGCTGAGGAAAGTTGTAATTAAATGAGTGACGTGTGACCTACCACAAGAAAATGTAGTTAGTTGTAACAGTTGGCATAGCCAGGTTCTTTCGGAGGCGGGTGCGGGAATGGGATTTGGAAGCATCCAGAAAAAATATGCCTTATCCCCTCGCTGATAGGCAAGAGGGGCTATAGCGTAAGTCCATGTATGTACGTACGTTACTAGCACCTTTCATTTTTTAATAACGTATGAACCTCTTCACCGATTTTGATAACATTTGGCTACAATGTGGATGGTGCTTTGTTTTGCATATGACCCACGTCCGACCACTCAAGGTCAAGGTCACTGAGGACTTACGCTCACCTTGTTTGTAAGTGAAAGTGAATGTGTTAACGTCGCAGCAACTTATAGGATCATATAGAGACGGGGCCACAGATTAAAGTCTCATCCGATGGACCAGTGGGATGGAAATACAGGTAATTCTCGTTATCTCGAAGTTGAGCGGACTGAGCAAAATATATTGACATATCCGAACTTTGAGATAAAAATTCGCCAAATTTAGAGACCATTCTAGAAAAAATCTGAACTGAATCGCTTAAAAAATACCGACTTCACTTTACGTACGGGTATTCATAAATCGCGCACTTTCTTTTAACAAAACGCGCATCCGTTGTTACTAAATATATCGCATATATGCATGACACAATTTCTGGTACACAACATTTGTTTTGCAAATCATACCCAATACACACAAATGAATAAGCGTTACATCTAAAGGTCAACGCTCGATGTCTTTTCTGACGATGTTATTATTCAATCGCAAAATGCAAGACCCGCATTTCGTCCACAAATCACGTCGCAAACAAATTCGGCCCAAATCGAATCAAATCAGCGTTAAGAAATACCAAGTTCAATTGGTTTGATTGCCACGCCGTTTATTTCATCTTCATGTTAAAGTGATCCGATGTCACATTGGTTAATTATGATTTAATTTAATTCATTCAACATGTTTGTGCAACGTTTAACAACACATTTTTGCGGCTGCGTTTTTTATTTCTATAGACCTGTGAAAACATACCTGAGATAATCTCTCCCGAGTCAGACTTGGCGGTGCCAGGCTCTTATTTTTCACATCGAGTTATCAGAATACAAATATGAAGGAAACATGCTATTGGGACTCGATTTCCACCTCGACATAACCGAAATATCGACATTTCCGATATCGATTTATCAGGAGTAAAATACATGATCTATATAGGGAATTCGGCCGGGACCTTGGACGTATATCGAGATAAGCAGGTATATTGAGATAAGCGATATCGGGATAACGAGAATCAGCTGTACTACGAAAGTATTTTCATGCCTAAGGCAAGGTTTGAACCCACAACCTCCGGATTGAAAGCCAGGTGTTCTAACCCCCTTAGGCCACAACCCATCACTGTTGTTTGTAAGGCACGTGTGTTAAAGTGTTTTTTGTTTATTCAATAACTTATGAACCACTTCACCGATTTTGATAATATTTTGCCACAATGTGTGTCTCGGGATGGTGCTTTGTTTTGCATATGACCCACGTCCGACCGCTCAGGTCTAAGGTCCCTGTGGACTTAATTCACCTTGGTTGTAAGACAAAAATGTTAAAAAAAAATTGTCGTTTTAAAAAAATAAATAATAAAGGCTATTGTATTGGCGAAAGCCGGATGGAACGGCGGGCGGACGGGCAGCAGCGTCCAAGTCTAATTTAAGTTTTTGTGTTTTGTCCATTTGCCTTAGCAATTTTCAACATTTAAATTTGTTGGCTTCTTTTGTCATCTTAGGCCACTGACAGTTGTCACTTTCAATCGTGGTCATAACATTAATAGCCAATTATCTGTTATCCAATTGTCTATGCTTTGAAGAAAACCCGGCCTTTGTGGCTTTGCCTCATCTCTTATTATTTTTTATTATTGTTATCAAGGCTGCCATCAATGGGATTAACTTAGTGATAACTATGCACTTGTTTCGACATTAAATTTCCTTGATTATAGTAATTTTAACCCTCACAATGCTGAATTAAATTTTGTCGTCTGCTGTTTATTTGCCATTTTACACCTGAAAAATATGATTTGACAGTACTTTAGAATCATTTCCATTGGAAATGATTGTAAAGTGCTGTTAAACCGTATTTTTTCTTGAGAAAAAAAAAGAAAATATGACACAACACAGGCCCGTAGCCAGACCTGTTTGAAGGGGGGTCGTTTCGAAGGCTCAATGGGTCTGAAGTATCTACCTGTTTGAAGGGGGGGTCGTTTCGAAGGCTCTGTCTAAAAAAGTGGACCTCAAGGCTAAAAAAGTGAACCTCGAGGCTGGCGACCGCTCCGACCCCCCCTGGTTACGGGCCTGCAACAGCAGACAACAATTTTCGGTTCACGCCTTTTAAGTTAAAGATATAAATTTCATATGTATTGTAGTAATTTCCCTTAGAAAAAATGTAAGTGAAAGAAAAATTACACATCTGACCAAATTTTATGAGGTGTGTTCGCACCCCTTGTACACCTCCTGGTTATGCCACTGGGTAAACAATGTAGGCCATCATGAGATACTGATTTGGGACTACGCTGTTTGACTTTGCAAATGCAACAAGCAAAGTTTTTTTCAATGCACTTCACTGTTATATTTATTATTATCCCCTCGCCGATAGACAAGAGGGATATAGCATTAGTTCATGTACGTACGTACATGTGTATGTTAGTAACACCTTTCATTTTTATACACCAGTTCAAAAAAACGGGACGTATTATGTATTCACCTTATGTGGGCGGGACAGCTTGTCTGCAGAATAACTAGAGTTCTACTTGACGGATCGTAACCAAATTTGGTATACATGTTTATCATAGCAAGACGAAGAAGCCTATTGCTTTTCAAACATTTCCTCTTGGTGGCAATTTTTAATTTTCACACTTTGTACCCTTGTCCACGCAATAATGCAAGTTCTACAAATTCGAAAAACATATTTATCACGGCAAGACGAAGAAAAGCCTATTGACCGATCGTAACCAAATTCGGTATACATGTTTGTCACGTCAAGATGAAGAATCCTATTGGTTTCCAGTGAGTTATCTCCCCTTGTTGACTTGCCCTGCCTCGACGGGTGTATATTGTGACCTTTGGCACTCTTGTTCATTAACTCATGAACCGCTTCAACGATTTTGATAATATTTGGCCACAATGTGTGTCTAGGGATGGTGCTTTGTTTTGCGTACAACGCACGTCCGACTGTCCAAGGTCAAGGTCACTGACAGTGGGTGGCAGGTGGGAGCATGCGATGGGTAATTTAACGATCGGGGTTCATCCTTACCGTTATTACGAATGGAGACCTGGTTTGGCCCTCACATACGTCTTTGGCATTTGGTATGTGACAGTTGAATCTGGTTATACCCCTTATGTGAGTATTACGATTATTCGTAATCTATTTTAGGGGAAGGGGCCAAGTGACTTGGTGAGGTATGGACCTGGCACCAGGTCAGGTTATTCCAATTTCAGGGCTAAATATAATGTTTCTCGATGTAAATATTCCGTTCTGATTTTGGGATTTTCCCCCCAATGCAGCAGGTTAAAACGGGATTGAACCCATTTGCCCGGCCTTACATGACCCTGGCTGTTGATAGGCCGTTAAACAAACAAACAAACAAGGTCACTGACAACTTATGTTCACCTTGTTTGTAAGGCAAAAATATTGTTTTTCTTTTTCAATAACTCATGAACCGCTTCACTGAATTTTCTAATATTTGGCCACAATGTGTCTGGATGCCGCTTTGTTTTGCATACGACCAATGTCCGACCGCCCAAGGTCAATGTCACTGAGGACTTGATTTTTTGTCGAGCCCACTTGCTGAAAGCGAGACAGTGCTCACAATGACGTACGGGTGTCCGTCTGTGCATCCGTCCGTGCGTCCGTCCGTGCATCCATCCAAAATCTGCGTTAAAGTTTTTAAAGATACCATCAACTGCCTCGGCGGGCTCGACATGCAGGCCGTGGCTATCTGGATTTTTTAATAAGGCTGCCAGCGAGGCAATTAGCTTCGTTTAGGGGTGTCAGTTCTTATTCTTATTATTATGCTAGTACTATTACATTTTATATCTGTGGTTTACCGCAATGTCTTCAATAGTTTTTATATTTGTGGGGTGTGGGGACATTTTGTGTGTCTTTCATCTTCCATTTCCCTTCCATTGAAATTTCCAAGACATATTCATGATATTTACAAGGAGAAATAAAAGAAAATATACCTAATTATCGTCTGCTGTTTTTGAAGTATTTATAGCCCACACATTTCGCAACATGCAAAGAGTTAATCCAATTGTTTGAATGTTTATATCATAAATACCATCACTTCATATATATGCAAACATCACAAGGCCTATTTTGTCAGCACTCAGAGCTCCAGATAAGGAATTAGTAATTTCAAGAGTATTTTCACTCCATCATTTCAAAATGTTAATTGGGTAAAATAAAATCACTCTACTGTTAACACATCAACAGACAGCACTTATTGAATAGGTTGCTTCGAATTGAAAACATGTCTTTGGCATTTCATTAGAATTGTCTAATGAAATACCAAGATGTGTTTTCATGGAAAATAAGAAAAATATGCTATATTTGTGGTTTGTTTATTTTTTTCTGCAGCATGATAAAGGTACCACAAAATTGTTATTGCTTTTTCAATTGGGTTTTTGGCAATTTTAATTGGATAGTTAAGCAAAATATGCAGCTTATCTGGAGCTCTGAGCATTGTCACAAATACAATATTCACCCATCTCCAAATAGTTGTACCGGTACTTGGATGTTTATTTTGCACCATGTATCTGTATCAATATTGTATCAATACCACTGTATCAATATTGTATTTAAATTGGAACATTTTCAGCTTGACTATTCGAAGAATAGTGAGAGCTTATGTAGTCACCCCTGCGTTTGTACTCTAACGTGGTTAAGGTTTTTAGTCAAGCTTGTATATGGATTACTACTGGCCATACACCCACCATACTTGGACAACTTCATCTCCTAATGATGTACATCAATAACCCCTGATCTATATTTGACCTTCACCTACATTTCCTCTTGAATTGCTTAGTTAATTCCCCTTGGTTAAGGTTTTTAGTCAAGCTTGTAGATGGAATACTCCTGGCCCTACACCAACCATACTTGGACAACTTCATCTCTTAGTGATGTACATCAACAACCCCTGACCTATATTTGACCTTGACCTACATTTAACCTTGAATTACTTAGTTAATTCCCATTGGTTAAGGTTTTTATTGGAGCTTGTATATGGAATACTCCTGGGCCTACAGCAACCATACCTGGACAACTTCATCTCCTAAGGATGTACATCAATAACCCCTGATCTATATTTGACCTTGACCTACATTTCCTCTTGAATTACTTACTTAATTCCCCTTGGTTAAGGTTTTTACTCAAGTTTGGTTAAGGTTTTTAGTCAAGCTTGTAGATGGAATACTATTGTGCATACAGAAACCCTACTTGGATAACTTTTTCTCTTAGGGATGTACATCAATAACCCCTTACCTATATTTTACCTTGACCTACATTTAACCTTGACTTACTTAGTTATTTCCCCTTGGTTAAGGTTTGTACTCAAACTTGGTTAAGGTTTATAGTCAAGCTTGTATATGGAATACTCCTGGGCCTACAGCAACCATACTTGAACAATTTCATCTCCTAGTGATGTACATCAATAATACCTGGCCTATATTTGACCTTGACCTACTTTTACCCTTGGATTACTTAGTTATTTCCCCTTGGTTAAGGTTTTTAGTCAAGCTTGTATATGGAATACTCCAGGGCCTACAGCAACCATACTTGGAAAACTTCATATCCTAGTGATGTACATCAATAACCCTTGACCTATATCTGACATTGGCCTACATTTAACCTTGAATTACTTATTAGTTAATTTCTCTTGGTTAAGGTTTTTAGTCAACCTTGGTTAAGGTTTTTATGCGGGCCCCTTGTTTGTCAAGCTATGTGTACAACGATAACCCTCGTAGTCGAGCTATACTGTTCTCCTACAGCTCTACCAAAACACCTTTTATTACCAAAATACCTTTTCTAGGTTTGTGTATGCTGTAGAATATTGTAAGGTGACTACTGTCTGTTCCATGTTTTGCTGCCGACAAACATTTGGCTATTAAAGACATTACATATAAAAATAACATTTAAATGTAAGTACTTTTTTATCAATAAGAAAAAAGTCAACCTCCCCAATTTTTTTATTTGATAAAATTCTATCAAATATTGATAAAAGTTAGATTTTGAAAACTGTCTCAGCCACATAAATGTGTATCATTATGTTTAGCTAGATTAGATCTACTAATATGTCTATCACGATACTTGCTTTGTAGACATTTTTGTGTTGTGTCAAATACGTATTCTCATGTGCTACACATATGGAATAACAGGGGCCCGTTTCACTAAACTTCGTACGACTAAAATGTGCAAATTTAGGATCATCTGTAAATTTCAATTGATGGATTTAAATTTATTGAGGATATGCAGCCTATGCTCAATAAATGTGAATCCAATACTTGTTTACCAGAAAAAATTATAAATGTGAAATTTACAGACTATCATTGGTTTGCACTTACGAACATTTTAGTCGTACGTAATTTAGTGAAACGGCCCCCAGTTCTGCTTCCCATAGACTTACATGTATTGCACATGTTTATTATCCCCTCGCCGATAGGCATTAGGGGATATAGCGTTAGTCCATGTACATGTGTGCGTACATACGTGTGGGTGGTGGTCGGGCGAATGAGATGGCGTAAATTAACGGTATGGGTTCCTCCTTATAGGAATCACAATTTGCCTGGTTTGGCCCTCAGGTACGTTTTTATCTTTGGCTCTTTAGTTACCTGGGAGTTGAATTGGGTTATTACCCATTATAAAAGTAGTAAGATTATTACTGATCCTACTGCTTTTGGGAGGGGCCAAGTGATTGTGGTGTGGCGAGGACCTGGCATCAGATCAGGATTATTCTGATTTCAGGGCTGAATATATAGTTTTGTTATTGTAAATATTCAGTTCTGATTTTGGTATTTTCCCTCCATTTGTACATGTACTTGAACAAATACATGTACTTGTACAGGTAATATATGTGATTTAGTACTAAACCCATTGACCCAGCCTTAAATGACCTTAGCTGTTGATAGGCCGTTAAACCCCAACAAACAAACAAACAAACAAACAAACAAACAAACAAACAAACAAACAAACAAACATACGTGTGGCATTTTGTATGTGACAGTTGCATCAATTTATACCCCTTATGTGGGTATTATGATTATTCCTAATCCTATTTTAGGGGGAGGAGCCAAGTGACTTTGGTGTGGTATGGACCTGGCACCAGGTCAGATTATTCTAATTTGAGGGCTACTTTTCTTGATGTAAATATTCCGTTTTGATTTTGGGATTTTCCCCCAATGCAACAGGTTAAAATGGGATCAAACCCGTTTGCCCGGCCTTACATGACCTTAGCTGTTGATAGGCCGTTAAACACCAATAAACAAACAAACAAAACTGATTTACTTAAAATTTCTCCTGGCTTTATCGAGACAAAATAATTATTAAATATTTTGTGCAATAACTCCAGTGTATTTGTCATTTTTAGCGCGCCTTCCGAAGGAAGAAGTGCTTATGGCATACCCTCGGCGTCGTAGGCGTCCGTCCGTCCGTCTGTCTGTCCGTCCGTCTGTCCGTCTTCAAAAATTATAATGGCCTATATTTTCTGTTTCCTTGCTTGGATTTGCTTCGTATTTCACACACGCATTGCTCCAAGGGTCCTCTACTGCGCTGTGGCAAATCCATGTCCGTGCCGCCCTTTCTAAGCCCAGGGTCAAGGTCACATACTTTGTGCATCTCGAAACCTTAACGCTCGGACGCTCGGGTAAATGGCCTATATTTTATGTTTCCTTGCTTGGATTTGCTTCATATTTCACATGCGCATTGCCCCAAGGGTCCTCTACCTCTGCTAAGCCCAGGGTCAAGGTCAAATACTTTGTACGCTCGAAACCTTAACACACTCTGGTAAATGGCTCATAAATTTTGTTTCCCTTATCCAGCACGTTGTGTTTTCAAATGTGCCCTCGGTCCCTTTGCTGCCACCGGGCTCGCTTCGTTGTCCTCTGACAACTATTGTAGACATTTATTATACAACAGTGTTGGTTTTGTATTGAAGTCTATGTAAGTTATTCCATATTTATGTCATGAGGGTGTAGTTATCTGTATAAATATCTCGGATTTCTAAATGTTTTAGTCTATGACACTATTTGGCACAACAGATGATGTGCATATTCTGTGCAATTCGCAATAACAATAGCAACTTCATGGCAGGGTAATCGTCGTTATGTAGGTCACTAGTGCTGTCTTGCATTTATGTTGTATGTTTTATTATGCATAGCTCCAGATAAGGTGTGTATTGGCGTATTTTATGCACTTATTGTGGAAAAATAAATGAAATAAAAAGCTCACTCTTAAAGGTGCATGCCCACTCAGTAGGCACAAAATGTTCTTTATAGGAATTTAATAAGTGTATAATTGTGTCACTATTCCACCAGTTCAAAAATTTACAAGTGCCCGCTCCCGCTATACAGATATAATCATTTAGTAATATTTCTTTTACTGATAGTGACTCGCGGTGGAATCAGGCTATTTTCATATGCAAATGAGGCGTGATATATTTTAATTATTTATACTAATTAAATGCGTCGCCAAAAAAATAATATTTTCGACAGATTATGGTATGATCATCAAAAAATAAATACAGAGAATAAATAGTAATGTCCATTAACATTATCAGTGTTTAAATTTATATCTGATATAAAATGTATAATAATGCAAATCAGTACATGGGGTATTGGTTTATAGCGTAATTTTTAGAACTGGTGGAATAGTGACACAATTTTTTTTAATTCCTATAAATAACTACTGAGTGGGCATGTACCTTTGAATTTTGATAAAATTTAATAATATCAAAAGAAATATTGTTTTTGCATTGTATATATACCCGTAAAATTTGGGCAGGTTTCGTGAAACTGACGAGACATCTCAGTAGTAATTCCGAGGGTAGTCTGGTATTCTATTTATAAGATAACGTTTTGTGCTCGAAAATGACCATATATGACGTCGTTATCTATGGACAGAATGCGTATTTGTTTATGTTGCGTCATTACACTGACAACATTCGTTGACATCACACGATGTCAGTTTTCACTTCATTGTAACCCAGATGTTTGTATCAGGTCAATGCCCAATACAACAATATGTTATCAGTCAGTATGTATTCAGTCAATGCAGGGCAGGTTACCCGATATAATTGAGTTTTGGCCTTGTATTCACCAACTTGAAATATTTTCATGGAATATTTCATAAATTTTACGACACTGTTCGAGCTATCAGTCAGCTTTCACACATGCATTTGACACTTTGAATGTGTGCTCAAGTTTTTATGCCCAATTCAACAGTTTAATATATGCCATACTAAGGCCATACAAAAATTGTACTTTGGTTCTCAGATATTGCCGCATCAGAAAAATCCCTGCGTTGAGAATTTTATCACCATGGAGAAATATAATCGTTCTGTAAATTTGCCACATGATCAATAAAAAAATACTACCACGCAAAAATATGTTGAATCCAATCATGTCTGACGAAAATCTGGTGATTTTTAACATCTAAAGAGGTTATAGTCTTTATAGAACATATATGCATCTGGCGACTTGAAAATAATCAGAATAAAACATCTCAAATAAAATAAATATATTAAAAAAATGCCCTTCCGTGTCACATTTCACAAAGTGTGTCTGAGAACCAAAGCACTTTTTTATGGCCTAAGTATGTATGATCAATTCACAGTTTTCAAGCAATTGATCGGACACTTTGCACCGGTTTTACACATACGTATGTGATGTTGTATGTGGTTGATGTCTATACCAGAGGATTGTTTTGGTGGAGCAATCTAATTTCTAGTTCATTTTCAGTGACTGGTGTGGTATGGACCTGGCACCAGGTCAGGTTATTCTAATTTCAGGACTGAATATATTATTTATCGATGTAAATATTCCCTCCAATGCAACAGGTTAAATATGGGATTGAACCCGTTGGCCCGGCCTTAAATGACCTTAGCTGTTGATGGGCTGTTAAACACCAATCAATCAATCAATTGTTCATTTTCAGGACATATTCAACTTAAAAACAATGGGACTGTAGCAATCTCGTCACATGTATTTAGATTTGGTTATATATGTTGTGTTGAGTGGTTTTGATGTAACAAGGGTACAATGGTGTCGGCTAATTCTGCGCACCTAAGGCTTACCAAAGACATTTATATGGAATTACCATCTCCATATTCGGTCAAACTTTCCTGAATATTCAACACAGTTCAAAAATGTTTGTGCAGGTAAAATGCCATAATGTTCCGACGTCAGTAAGTGACGTAAATTGTGTGATGTATGACATCACATGCGTGTTTGCAACGTCACATTTGTTTCGGCTAATGCTGCGCATCTGGTAGTGTAAACAAAATGGCGAGCAGCATACTGGATCAGCGTAGCAAAATTGGTATTAAACTTGAAGCAGAACTATCCAGTGACATCATGGCAGGTTAGTTTCTTCGTTTAACAGTTAATTTAGTAAATAAGATAGCTATTCCATCAGCAGGTCTGAGGATTTTACATATTTTGACTATATTCGGAATAACTTTTTACCAAACTATCGGAATGTGATAAAATTGTGCCACAGTGTAGCAATTAATCAGCTTGTTTATTCCAAAATCCACATAGTTTATCATCACGTACGCATGGCTAAATTTGACGTGAATTGCGCATTAGCCTATGCGCAGAATTAGCCGAAATGACAGTACCTGGCACAAGATGATGATATTGCAGTTTTTAATGCTGGAAAATGTTGTCATTTCAATGCTGACTTTGTGATATTCCTCCATGCAGGTGTATTCCATCTGTATATGAGACACGCCATGTGATTTTGTACCTTCGAACATCTGCGTAATTTCATTAAATACGTTTACAAAATTTACAATATTTTTAGCCAGGTTTTTTGAGAAAAAAATCCGGGCGGGCGGGCGGGCGGCGGGGCGGGCGGGCGGGCGGCGGGCGGCGTCCACAATCAATGTTAAGTTTTCGTGTTTGAGTCCATTTCTTTGGTACTGTGCCCACCACATATCACTATCCAACATGTTACCTTTTTATGAACTTGACCCATTTTTCCCGCGCAGTCGACTTAGCCATTTTCAATGTTAAGTTTTCGCGTTTACAATGTTAAGTTTTCGTGTTTAAGTCCATTTCTTTGGTACTGTACCACCTAGGACCACCAAACTTTCACAGCTTGATAACCAAGGGGTGCCTACCACATACAACTATCCAACATGTGACCATTTTTTTACCTTCACCTATTATTTCTACGTAATTGACTTAGCCATTTTCAACGTTAACTTTTTAACGTACGTCTGGTTAAAGTGTTTTGGTTAAAACTTTTTTGTTATACTATATCTCTGCAACTGCTTCGCCCATTACCTTGAAACTTCACATGGGTGTTTATCATTATCCATATTTTCATTCCACCCCTCAACCGTGCGGCCCCTGTGCCCAATGTCAAGGTCAAATTACTTTTAATTTTTTTGTTAAAGTTTTTTCGTGTACTATATCTCTGCAACTGCTTCACCCAATACCTTGATACTTCACATGGGTGTTTATCATCATTGTCGCACCTGCTTACGGAAAGCGCGATATCGTCGGCATTTTGGCATACGTCCGTCCGTTCGTCCGTGTGTCCGGTTTAAGTTTTTTGGTTAAAGTTTTTCCATCTACTTTATCTATTTTTTTTAGTGTCCATGCCTCGCCCCAAAGCGCGACATGCAGGCCACGGCCATCTAGTCTACAAAAAGTGGGTATAATTATGTTATCCAAGTGTCTATGCTTGGAAAAAACCTGGCCTTCATGGCTTTGCCTCGTTTCTTGTACATAAATAAAGTCAAAAGTTGACCAAATTTTGAGAGTACATGCGGAATATTTTGTCAGCTTTTGATGCCATTTACGGAAAATATTGTAAATTTTGTAAACGTATTTCATGAAATATGCAGATGTTCAAAGGTACAAAATCACATGGCGTGTTTCATATGTGGCTGTGACTGGAGAAATGGGACCTATGGCATCTGTGATCAGTCCAGCTCCTGATCGTCTAGCAAACTCTTGTTACCTAGATAAGGAACTATACTGTTTGTTAGAGGCATGTTAGGTGTTTCACTGACTGAATGGCGAACAGTGTAGACTCTGATCAGACTGCAGATGCGCAGGCTGATCTGGGTCTACGCTGGTCGCAAATGCTGTAAGCTCCATTTCTCATGTCACAGCCACAGATAAGTGTGAAATAACTGTTGTTAAATGGACAAGAAAAATGAGTTGATCAATCTTTCTCAGGATTTTCAGACAACGAACTGATGGTGTTTTAGGCTGAGAGCTTGCAATACACTGTATTGGTTACTTGTATGACTCGCATATATAAATGTGGCTGTGACTGGGGAATGGGATTATGGCCTTTTTGACCAGTGTATGGTGGGTGGTTGGTCGGGCGAACACTGCAGCGTAAATTAACGGTAAGTGTTCCTCCTTATAGGAATCATAATTTGCCTGGTTTGGCCCTCAGGAACGTTTTGATATTTGGCTCTTTTGTTACCTGGGAGTTGAATTGGGTTATTGCCCATTAGAAAAGTAGTTTTGTTTTCTTTATTTATTAGTGTTTAATAGCCTATCAACAGCTAAGGTCATGTAAGGCCGGGCAAACGGGTTCAATCCCATTTTAACCTGCTGCATTGGGGGGAAAATCCCAAAATCAGAACGGAATATTTACATCGAGAACAAATATATTCAGCCCTGAAATTAGAATAACCTGACCTGGTGCCAGGTCCATACCATGCTAAAGTCACTTGGCCCCTTCCCCTAAAACAGGATTACGAATATCGTAATACTCTCATAAGGAGCATAACCAGATTCAACTGTCACATACCAAATGCCAAAGATGTGAGGGCCAAACCAGATCTCCAGTCGGGATTCCGGTCAGGATGAACCCGTTAAATTACCCATCAAGTGCTCCCACCTGCCACCCACAAAATGTGGTATCATGTGGTTGATGTCTATTTATTACTGATCCTACTGCTTTTGGGAGGTGTCCAAGTGATTTGCCATTTTTAGCTCACCTGAGTGAAGCTCATGTGAGCTATTGTTACCGCTATGTGTTTGTCCGTCCGTCCGTAGTCCGTCCGTCCGTGAACATTTTCAAACGTCTTCTCCTCGGAACCATTGGGTCTATAGTGACCAAAAGGTAGGGGGATTACAAAATTGTTAAAATGACGTCATTACGTAATCCAAGATGGCCGCCATCTAAAAATAGCACAAATTCTTCAAAAATCTTCTAAGAACCGCCAACCGGATTTCCACAAAACTTGGTAGGAATGATCGATGTAAAATGCTCTTTCAAAGTTGTTAAAATGGTGGCCCCGGGGTAAAAAATGGGCGTGGCCCGTGGGGTTCAATTTTATTTTTGACTGAATATGGTCATGTCTATATCAAATCGAAGGTATCAATGAGGCGATCGCGCTGGTACATTTTTTTGTCGAAATTGGATGGTCATGTCATCCAAGATGGCTGCCAAAAGGTTATTCTTTTATTAGAGATTCAAAATTCTTCTTCACACGAACCGCTTGGCCCATGGTGGCAAAACTTCACAGTTATGGTCCATGGGTGAAGCCTTTTCAGAATTGTTAAAACGGAGGTCGTCGCTAATCCAAGATGGCTGCCATCTAAAAATAGCACAAATTCTTAAAAAATCTTTTTCTCATGAACCACCAGCCGGATTTCGACGAAACTTGGTAGAATGATCGATGTACAATGCTCTTTCAAAGTTGTTAAAATGGTGACCCCGGGGTCAAAAATGGGCGTGGCCCGTGAGGTCATATTGGGGTCAAATTTTATTTTTGACCGAATATGGTCATGTCTATATCAAATCGAAGGTATCAGAGAGGCGATCGCTCTGGTACAGTTTTTGTCGAAATTGGATGGTCATGTCATCCAAGATGGCCGCCGAATGGTCAAAAGGTTGTTCTTTTATTAGATATTTCAAAATTCTTCTTCACACGAACCGCTTGGTCCATGGTGGCCAAACTTCACAGTTATGGTCCATGTGTGAAGTCTTTTCAGTTGTTAAGGCAAAAGTGTAAAGTTTGTTATGCCACCGCCACCGAATGGTGAGGGGGGCATATAGTGTTACCGGCGTCCGTCCGTCCGTCCTTAACGCTCAGGTAAATGTCTTATAATTTATGTTTCCTTTCACCGATCTGCTTGATATTTCTCACATGCATTGCTGTAATGGTCCTCTATTGCCCTGTGAAAAATCCATGATCGTCCCGCCCCTTCTAAGCACAGGGTCATCACATAATTGGTGCGTTTGAAACCTTAACGCTCGGGTAAATGTCTTATATATGTCTGTTTCCTTGCATGGATCTGGTTGATATTTCACACACGCATTGCTCTAATGGTTCTCTACCACCCTGTGACAAATCCACTATCGTCCCACCCCCGCTAAGCCCAAGGTCAATGTCACATACTTGGTGTGTTCGAAACTCTAGTAATTGTCTTATAATGTCTGTTTCCTTGCATGGATCTGCTTGCTATTTCACACACCCATTGCTCTGAAGGTCTGCTATTATGCTGTGACAACATATCCATGCTTCTATGGCCCTCTGTGTTTGTTTTCAAATATGCCTCGTTTTCTTTGGCTGCCAGTGGGGGCATTCGTGTGCCGATAGGCCACATTTCTAGTTTTTATACGCCCGTTTGTAAAAACGTAACGTATTATGTATTCATCTTGTACGAGTAGGCGGGCGGCGGGCAGGCGTGCACAGCTTGTCCACGCAATAACTAGAGTTCTACTTAACGGATTTTAACCAAATTCGGTATACATGTTTAAGTTCTACTTCACTGCTCGTAACCAAATCGGTGTACATGTTTATCACGGCAAGACGAAGAAGCCAATTGATTTTGAAAATTTTCCAAAGACTTATCTCCCCTTGGCGGCCATTTTTTTCCCACTCTGTATCCTTGTCCACGCAATAACTCAAGTTCTACTTCACCGATCAAAAACAAATTTGGTATACATGTTTATCATGGCAAGACAAAGAAGCATATTGATTATGAAAAAATTCCGATACTTATCTCCTCTTGGCAGCCATTTTTAGCTCTCCTGCACAAAGTGCAGAAGAGCTTATGGCATACCCCCGGCGTCGTCGGCGTCGTCGGCGTCGTCGGCGGCGTCGTCGGCGTCGTCGGCGTCGTCAGCGTCGTCGGCGTCGTCGGCGTCTTGACAAACTTAACGTTGGGTAAATGTCTTATAACTTCTGTTTCCTTTCATGGAACACCTTGTTATTTCATACATGCATTCCTCAGATGACCCTCTATCATGCTGTAGCAAATACATGACCCACCACCCAACCCTTACCCCAAGGTCAAGGTCACAAACTTAGCACATTCATAAACTTAACGTTGGGATAAATTTCTTATAACATCTGTTTCCTTTCATGGAACGCCTTGATATTTCATACATGCATTCCTCAGATGACCCTCTATCATGAAAAATTTCCGATGACTTATCTCCCCTTGGCGGCCATTTTTAATTTTCTCATTCTGTATCCTCGTCCACGCAATAACACAAGTTCTACTTCACCGCTCGTAACCAAATTCAGTATACATGTTTATCACGGCAAGACAAAGAAGCCTATTAATTTTGAAAAATGTCTGTTACTGATCTCCCCTTGGCAGCCATTTTTAGCTCGCCTGCACAAAGTGCAGAAGAGCTTATGGCATACCCCCAGCGTCGTCGGCGTTTTCGGCGTCGGCGTCGTCCACAAACTTAGAGTTGGGTAAATGTCTTATAACTTCTGTTTCCTTTCCATACACGCATTCCTCAGATGACCCTCTATCATGCTGTAGCAAATCCATGACCCACCACCCAACCCTTACCCCAAGGTCAAGGTCACAAACTTAGCACATTCATACACTTAACGTTGGGGTAAATGTCTTATAACATCTGTTTCCTTGCATGGAGGCCATTTATCTATCCAGTGTGAGTGGGTGGCAGGTGCGATGGGTAATTTAACGATCGGGGTTCATCCTTACCGGAATCCTGACTGGAGACCTGGTTTGGCCCTCACTTACGTCTTTGGCATTTTGTATGTGACAGTTGAATCTGGTTATACCCCTTATAAGAGTAATCCTACCGGTATTACTTTTAAATAGGGGAAGGGGCCAAGTGACTTGGTGACTTGGTGACTTGGTGAGGTTATTCTAATTTCAGGGCTGAATATGTTGTATCTCGATGTAAATATTCCGTTCTGATTTTGGGATTTTCCCCCCATTGCAGCAGGTTAAAACGGGATCGAACCTGTTTGCCCGGCCTTACATGACCTTAGCTGTTGATAGGCCGTTAAACACCAATAAACAAACAAACTGTTTCCTTTCATGGAACACCTTGCTATTTCATATATGCATTCCTCAGATGACACCATCATGCTGTAGCAAATCCACGACCCACCACCCAACACTTACTCCAAGGTCAAGGTCACAAACTTAGCATGTTCACAAACTTAACGTTGGGGTAAATGTTGTGTAACTTCTGTTTCTTTACAGGGAATGCCTTCATATTTCACACATGCATTCATCTGATGACCCTCTATCATGCTGTAGCAAATCCACGATCCACCACCTAACCCTTACCCCAAGGTCAAGGTCACAAACTTAGCATGTTCATAAACTTAACGTTGGGGTAAATATTGTGTAACTTCTGTTCATTTACAGGGAACGTCTTCATATTTCATACATGGATTCATCTGATGATACTCTATCGTGCTATAGCAAATCCATGACCTACCGCCCACCCCTTACCCCAGGGTCCTGGTCACAAACTTAGTACATTCATAAACTTAACGTTGGGGTAAATGTCTTGTAACATCTGTTTCCTTTCATGGAACGCCTTGATATTTCATACATGCATTCCTCAGATGACCCTCTATCATGCTGTAGCAAATCCACAACCCACCACCCAGCCCTTACCCCAAGGTCAAGGTCACAAACTTAGCATGTTCATAAACTTAACTTTGGGGTAAATGTTGTGTAACTTCTGTTTCTTTACAGGGAACGCTTTGATATTTGATACATGCATTCATCTGATGATCCTCTATTGTGCTACAGCAAATCCATGACCCAATATCAACATCATAAACTTAACGTTGGAGTAAATGTCTTTTTTATAACTTCTGTTTCTTTACAGGGAACGCCTTGATAGTTCATACATGCATTCATCTGATGATACTCTATCGTGCTATAGCAAATCCATGACCCACCCCACACCCCTTTCCCCAAGGTCAAGATCACAAACGTAGCACATTCATAAACTTAATGTTGGGGTAAATGTCTTATAACATCTGTTTCCTTTCATGGAACGCACATGCATTCCTCAGATGACCCTCTATCATGCTGTAGCAAATCCACAACCCACCACCCAACCCTTACCCCAAGGTCAAGGTCACATACTTAGCATGTTCATAAATTTAACGTTGGGGTAAATGTTGTGTAACTTCTGTTTCTTTACATGGAACGCTTTGATATGTCATACATGCATTCATCTGATGATCCTCTATTGTGCTACGGCAAATCCATGACCCACCCCCCACCCCTTTCCCCAATGTTAAGGTCACAAACTTAGCACATTCATACATGCATTCCTCATGTGAATAGCTATCATGCTGTAGAAAATCACCAACTTAGTGTGTTCATAAACTTAACGTTGGGTTAAATTTTGTTTTACTTCCGTTTTCAGGGACCACATTGATATTTCATACATACATTCATCTTAATATGCTACATTATGCTATAGCAAACCCACGACCCACCTGGCACCACTGATCCCAATGTCAAGGTCCACTGCACGCCCCTTAACCCAAGGTCAAGTTATATAATATTCATGTTTATAATATTCCCATTTCACACATGCATTGCTCCAATGCTCCTCTACCGCCCTGTGACAAATCCACATTCTTCCCGCCCCCGCTAAGCCCAGGGTCAAGGTCACAGACTTGGTGCGTTCGAAACCTTAACACTCGGGTAAATGGCTTATAATTTCTGTTTCTTTGCTCCGATCTGCTTCACATTTCACACTCGCATTCCTCCAATGCTCCTCTACTGACATGTGACAATCCACATTTGTCCCGCCCCCGCTAAGCCCAGGGTAAAGGTCACAGACTTGGTGCCTTCAAAACCGTAACGCTCGGGTAAATGGCTTATAATTTCGGTTTCCTTGCTCTGATCTGCTTCACATTTCACACACGCATTGCTCCAATGGTCCTCTACCGCCCTGTGACAAATCCAAATGTGCTATTTATTCTCTGTATTTATTTTTTGATGTGCAATGATCATACTTCATAATCTGTCGAAAATATTATCTTTTCAGGTGACGCAGTTAATTAGTATAAATAATTAAAAAAGATCATGCCTCATTTGCATATGAAAATAGCCTGATACCATGCATCACTCGTCACTATCAGTAAAATGAATATTACTAAATGATTATATCTGTATAGTGGGCACTTGTCATTTTTAGAATTGGTGGAATAGTAACACAATAATACACTTATTTAGTTCCTATAAATAACAGTTTGTACTTACTGAGTCATGTACCTTTAAGGATTTATATTTTGATGGTGAAGCTTACTGCGATTTACACCTGCTACTAATTCTATTGCAGCAGGTTAAATACGGGCTCGAACCCGTTGGCACCGCCTTAAATGACCTTAGCTGTTGATAGGCCGTTAAACACCAATAAACAAACAATTTAATTATAGAGCTATACTGACCTGGGCTGCCTCTGGTTGTGAAGTTTTTATGCCTCCCATGCAATATCAAGGGGGGCATATTGTGTTGATCTTGACATTCCGTCCGTGCACATTTTAGTAAAATTTTTGTAAGAGTTAATCTCCAGTTAGTCCAGTATGCCACAGGGGCATATCCATGTTTTACAAATATATTGTCCAGTTTATGTGCGAATATAAGCAACAGCGGAATCTCTCCAAACTGGACCTCCCATGGTGACTTGTTGGGCATCAGAGCGTGGGTGGCAGGTGGGAGCATGTGATGGGTAATTTAACGATCGGGGTCCATTCTTACCTGGTTTGGCCCTCACATACGTATTTGGCATTTTGTATGTGACAGTTGAATCTGGTTATACACCTTATGTGAGTATTACGATTATTCATTCGTAATGCTATTTTAGGGGAAGGGGTCAAGTGACTGGTGTGGTATGGACCTGGCACCAGGTCAGGTTATACTAATTTCAGGGCTGAATCTATTTTTTTCTCGATGTAAATATTCCGTTCTGATTTTGGTATCCCCCCTCCCAATGCAGCAGGTTAAAACAGTATCGAACCCGTTTGCCCGGCCTTAAATGACTAGCTGTTGATAGGCCTGTAAAAACCAAACAAACAAACAAACAGGCATGTGAGCGCTCCAAGACATGTGTGTGTTTTGCAATCATGAACATACATGATCATGAAAGATACTTGACAATGAAACCCATCAAATATAATGCTGAAGTAACTTTTCTCATCTGCTGATTATTATTATGCCCTCACTTCTTTTTTGGAGGGGGATATATATTTTCCCCTGTTTAATTTCCGTTTTCATCGACTAATACGTGGGTTAGCAGCACTTGAGAATCATTTCCGAAGGAAATTATTCTAAAGTGTTGCCAAACCATGTTGTTATTGAGAAAATTGACAACATATAAACAACAGAAGACGACAATTTTTGGTTCCCTCATTCTAAGGGTTGAGGACAGGACGTACATGTTTTCTTGGTGTCGTGTTTAGAGAGGTTCCACTGTCTTTGCTATCTGTGTTATCTTTGTAATGTCCAACTTGTCTGTGTTAGACCACTGAACCTCACAGTTACCTGTTTGCTTTTATTATTGGATTTTTACAGCAATAAAGCACTCTATTACCTTTATTACATGGTTATTATAGTTTACTACTGTCTGTTCCACGTTTTCTGCCGACGAACGTTTGGCTATTAAACACATTAAATCTAAACAAATATTTGTACCGGTAAATACTTGTCTGTTTTCTGTTGCTGTTTCATATTTTGCCTTGATTCTCAATAAAAACATGGATTGGCAACACATCAGAATCATTCCCATAGGAGAATAGTTTTTTCGCAATAAAATCAATATTTTATGGACTTTTGTTATTGATGAACATGTACTTGCATTTAAAGGAGATATATAGTCCAGGGGCAAATGTACATATACGTATACAAATCCGGCACCTTATGTTAATTTTTGGCACCCGATGATTTTATAAACTTGAATGTATAAGGTTTCCAAAAATTCCGGGTGCCATTTTTTTAAACCACGGCCAATGTTAGTTCAAGGTCATTGAACTTCATACATACTTGGTGTCCGAATAATGATATGGATATGATAATTTGCAGTTCTTATTGAATTGATAACCGTATGAATTGCTCAGAAGATCGGAATAATAGATATTCTTCATCTTACAAGCAGAAACACACAAGTAGTTTCAATGTACAATGTTTACCATATTTAAATTTCAAAATGGGGCCAAACTGCATTTACATTTTTTCTTCTACATAAATACAGGCTAAAATAACTTCTAGTGATGCCGGTGCACATATTCATATCTTTTATTAAGAAAGTGAAACAAGTCGACAGCTATTGCTATTGATGATAATAATGTATTTGCTAGCAACGGCATAATAAGCGTAGAAATCATGTTTACTTTCAAAATGGCCACCAAAATAAAACGACTGCCAAGTATAGACCAGTGGAAATGTCAAATAGTGAACTTCACGTGGATGCTTTAATCCATGCATTCAATATCAAGATTCTAACAATACACCCGAAATATATGTTTCAATATTCAATGAATCTAGTCTTGGCTTATATCACAGTTGCTAGTCAAGTATATATTGATTACTTGGAAGTTTATACACGTTACTAGCTGTGTCTATACACACATATTCAGTATCAAAGAATCATGCACTCACGGTGCGAAGTAACATGCAAATAATGTCACATTCTCGATGAGGTTTTACTATATATATATACATGTATGCTCCTTAATTTGTGAACATACTGCACAAGGATATGACTTAATTGGAATAGTTATTCAGAGTTTTTAACATACTTAAATAATGTTCAATGTGGCTATAAGGAGTCGCTCACTTGACTAGGTGTTCACATACATTAAATAGGTTTATAGCGTGCTCAGGGGTAGCCCATACCAGGGACTAGTATTTTGGTTATACGGCTCTTCTTATGTGCCGTATGATGGTGATGATATTCATGGCACTTTCATGGACTAAATTAGTTTTCATCAATACAATGTACCGTATATACAAAACTATAGAATATGTAGTTACAACGATATATTCTTTTCCATAATATGAAATTAATATTCGTGTTAAGCAGAATCTGACACATACACTGCATTCAGAAAAGTAGAGCAATTCCAAGAATGATATTTGCATATACTATGCTCATTTTAGAAGTCAGTTAGCGAGTTGAAACAGATATCGGTTATTTTAAATAATGTAATCATTCCAGTAATGGTAGGCTTCCTCATAATGAATGTGGTGGGTGATGGTCGGGCGAACGCGACTGCGTAAATTAACGGTAGGGGTTCCACCTTATAGGAATCACTATTTGCCTGGTTTGGCCCTCAGGTACGTTTTTATCTTTGGGTTTTTTGTTACCTAGGAGTTGAATTGGGCTATTGCCCATTATAAAAGTAGTAAGATCATTACTGATCCTACTGCTTTTGGGAGGGGCCATGTGATTGTGGTGTGGCGAGGACCTGGCATCTGATCAGGATTATTCCGAGTTCAGGGCTGAATATATAGTTTTGTTATTGTAAATATTCAGTTCTGATTTTGGGATTTTCCCCCCATTTGTACATGTACTTGAACATGTACATGTACGTGTACAGGTAATATATGGGATTTAGTAAAAAACCCATTGACCCGGCCTTAAATGACCTTAGCTATTGATAGGCCGATAAACCCCAACAAACAAAAAAAACAAACTCATTCACGTAATATTTCTTCCGTTAAACCATTTGTTGGGGTGTTCCTTGGCTTAGTTCATAGTGGCAGGGAACACCCAATCCAGAATACCCGTACTTCCAATAAATCACGGTGTAACAAATTCAACTACGTCAAACGACTATAAGTTCCACATGCTATAGTTTATGTAAAAAGGATCCTCTTCTTCAAAAGCTCATATGTATACGTCAACCACCTCTTCTCATGCCTGTGTGTCTCCACTGTCACGACAAGCAGTACCTGTACGACATACTGTTTGTCACCATGGTTGGCGTCGACTATCGTCTGGACGTTTCCTCGATGCCCCAGACAACATCCAGTGTGGGCGTTTCACACGACCCCCAATCGATCTTTCGACGGAGTCAATATGACTGCACTGGAACACAATTCATTACCGCTATGTCGTACTGTTCATGACATCATGACATCATGTCCCCATGTGTTCCCTCCCGATCGCTCATCAAAGTTGTTCAGTGTGTACATTTTATGTCGTCCGCAATTGTTCTTCCGCCATTGTTAAATACACCCGGAACTGAACCTCGGTAGACTTATTAAAATTGCACCTGCCTTCATACTTTACTGTGCATGATTATACAGCAATTCTTATATATGTATGATAACATTGATGACATGTTATTATTATTAGTTTACATTTCAGACTGCACTATTAAGAATGTTTAATCTTACACAGCAGACTGCACTATACTATTTTTGTCGAGACCGCTTGCGGAAAGCGAGACATAGTGCCTTATATCTCTGCAGGCCTAAGTCACATTGACTTGAAACTTCATATACGTATTAGTCATCATCCATATGTTCATGCTGTATCCCACTCATGCGGCCCCTGTGCCCAAGGTCAAGGTCAAATGATTTAGAAGTTTGAGTTCCGATATCTGCATTAAACTTTTTAAATACCTTATATCTCTGCAGTCCTAAGTCACATTGACTTGAAACTTCATATGCTTATTAGTCATCATCCACCATATATTCATTCGGTGGCCCACTCATGCAGCCCCTGTGCCCTTATGTCAAGGTCAAATGACTTAGAAGTTTGCGTTAAAGTTTCTGTCAAAATTTGAGTTAAAGTTTTCACATACCTACTATCTCTGTAACCGTGAGTCAGATTTGCTTCAAACTTTGTGTGCTTATTGGGCATGAAACTTCAAATAAATACACTCTGAGACCATCAAATGCCTCGGCGGGCTCGACATGCGGGCCGCGGCCATCTGGTTTATGTTACACATCGCGCTCAGTAACACATTCCGGTTAGGAATAAATCAGACATACCAGGTCCATGTGCTTTGTACCTCCAGACATTTGTGTAATTTCATGAAATGCGTCTACAAAATTTACGATATTTCCCGTAAATGGAGTCAAAAGTTAACAAAATGTTCAGAGTACATTCCGCGGATGTATTGTACTCTGAAAATTTTGTCAAGTTTTGAATTTATTTATGAAAAATATTGTAAATTTTGTAAACGTATTTAATGAAATTACGCAGATGTCCGAAGATAGAAAATCACATGGGGTGTCTTAAATAATTAATTATATAGATGTTTTTGCCTCATTGCCTATAGATGCGAACTGGGGCTTGGGCCCAGTTCTATTCGTGGCCAATTTTATCCAGAATACGTGCCCCAGTTAATGAGCCAACTGATTACACTTTTCTTTAATAAAAGTAACGTTTGCGGGCATCGCAGTCCAATATCCGCACTTCCACGTAATATGAGCAGGATCGTTTAGCACAATTAGTAAAGAGCGCACACATGCGCCCCGGGTTCGATCCTCAATGTGTATGTACATGTATATCTGATGGTGGTCGATCCTCAATGTGTATGTACATGTATATCTGATGGTGGTCGATCCTCAATGTGTATGTACATGTATATCTGATGGTGGTCGATCCTCAATGTGTATGTACATGTATATCTGATGGTCGATCCTCAATGTAGTACATGTATAGAGGTAAGTACATGTATATCTGATGGTGGTCGCCATACAGGATAAGTTTATTTTCTTTGAATATTCCGGTTTCAACCTAAATTAACATACCTGTAGACGCCTCCATCTGCTCCGACTACATGTATGTACAATGTTCTCGCGTTTGTAATTTAATTTATATAAATATAGTTTATAAATATTATCATGATTATATAATAATGATTTTGTGATGTGTTATCTAGAATACCGGTCGTATGGTTATTTAGTTTCAAATTTCAGGTCACACATCGTCCATATAGATTATAGGCTAATACATTATACAAATCATTTGCAATATGCCCATTTGTATAAAACTGATAATCGACAAAATCACTACAGTACAGACAACTATCTGGACAACTATGAAAACAACTACAATTCTGCCACGCGTATCTAACATTAAACTATGTGTGAGCCACAATTAGTAAAGCGTACAGCTATATATGGAATGCCATAGCTGTCTTAAGATCACTAGTTACATAGCATTATGTCTTTGCGATATAATAATAGGTGCATTTTACATAATAAAGGGTGGTAACATTATAACATTGGGTCATGGCAGTATAATACTATGTTCATCGAGTATAATAAAGGGTGGTAAACATATAGCATGATGTCGATACAGTATAATACTATGTTCATCGAGTATAATAAAGGGTGGTAAACATACAGCATAATGTCGATACAGTATAATACTATGTTCATCGAGTATAATAAAGGGTGGTAAACATATAGCATGATGTCGATACAGTATAATACTATGTTCATCGAGTATAATAAAGGGTGGTAAACATATAGCATGATGTCGATACAGTATAATACTATGTTCATCGAGTATAATAAAGGGTGGTAAACATACAGCATAATGTCGATACAGTATAATACTATGTTCATCGAGTATAATAAAGGGTGGTAAACATACAGCATAATGTCGATACAGTATAATACTATGTTCATCGAGTATAATAAAGGGTGGTAGGTACTACAGCATGATGTCGATACAGTATAATACTATGTTCATCGAGTATAATAAAGGGTGGTAAACATACAGCATGATGTCGATACAGTATAATACTATGTTCATCGAGTATAATAAAGGGTGGTAAACATACAGCATAATGTCGATATAGTATAATACTATGTTATCGAGTATAATAGGGTGGTAAACATATAGCATGATGTCGATACAGTATAATACTATGTTCATCGAGTATAATAAAGGGTGGTAAACATACAGCATAATGTCGATACAGTATAATACTATGTTCATCGAGTATAATAAAGGGTGGTAA
Organism: Conchocele bisecta; assembly: GCA_029237695.1. Taxonomy (NCBI): domain Eukaryota; kingdom Metazoa; phylum Mollusca; class Bivalvia; order Lucinida; family Thyasiridae; genus Conchocele; species Conchocele bisecta. The sequence goes on from CM055276.1 coordinate 18,252,926, forward strand.
ACATACAGCATAATGTCGATACAGTATAATACTATGTTCATCGAGTATAATAAAGGGTGGTAAACATACAGCATGATGTCGATACAGTATAATACTATGTTCATTAAGTATTTTTTACCTTTAACCTTCAACTGTGACCTTGACCTTGGATGTAGGTGCGTGGTTATTGATCGCGACACACCTTCTCATCATGAGAAACATTTGTGCCAAGCTATTTGATAATCCATGCTTCGGTGTAGAAGATATAGAGCGGAAGGGAATTTCAATAGGTTTGACCTTTGACCTTCAACTGTGACCTTGACCTTGGACGTAGGTGCGTGGTTATTGATCGCAACACCTTCTCATCATGAGAAACATTTGTGCCAAGCCATTTGATAATCCATGCATCGGTGTAGAAAATATAGAGCGGAAGGGAATTTCGATAGGTTTGACCTTTGACCTTCAACTGTGACCTTGACCTTGGACGTAGGTGCGTGGTTATTGATCACGACACACCTTCTCATCATGACAAACATTTGTGCCAAGCCATTTGATAATCCATGCATCGGTGTAGAAAATATAGAGCGGAAGGGAATTTCCAACAGACCGACCGACCGACCGACGACCGACAGACCGACAGACCGACCGACAAGCTGACTCCTATATACCCCCAACAAACATTGTTTGTGGGTATAATAAATCCAAAATGGCCACCAACAATCACAATCTCTGTTAATTAATAATCGTGTCGATTACATTACATTTAAAAAATGATCACTTCAAAGCATCCTTACATACTATCATATGTGCTCTTTAATAAATTGTCATGACAATAGCAAAGCTGGCTTGCAATGGATAACTGTTTTGTTTACCCCAATCCAAGATGGCTGCCAAATATGCCAATTTTCAATCGATTTCCATCCTGCTGTCTATTTGAGAGCATTTCTGCCTAGCTCTAATTAATTAATTAATAAGAGCTCTTAATATTTTTGATTTAGTACTAGCTCCAATTGATTTTAAAGTATAAGTATGGTACTTTTGTATTTTCTCTGTGTCAATGGAACCTAGTAGTGTTCATTAGACATGTTAGTTGCATATTTGCCGATTATCCCATGTCTGCAGTCGATGATACAATGTTAAAAAAACAAATTAGTTTCACCATTCCCCACCCACGAATTTTACAATGGGAATTTTACATGTAATGAATTTCATTTATGTTATGTATTTTCACTTACTTTTAAATGGTTTAGATGCATATGCACTACTAATAGCTATCCGTGCACACTTCAGATACAGTGTGTCCGACCGTATGTCTGTCCGTCCGCTTCGCATTAACTTAGTAACTAGGGAAGGTAGCAACTACGCTATGTGTCTCATTATGCAATCTCTCTCGGTAGAACAGAACAAGCATATATAGGCGGCCATTTTGACATTTCAGACAATTGTAGAATTATATTACATTAATACATGCATTATTTTACATTTATTTGTGAGGGACAGCAGTGCATATGTGTTTCAACTATATGAATGTCTGTAATCGTTCGCAACAGCGTTCGATTCGCAGAAAAAATGTTGTAAAACGATATATTTCGGCAGCCATTTTGAAATATATTGACATTTTGTGATGTCATTAAATGTAAGGTGTATTCTAAATCATTTTGCGACTTAATTATAGCAATTTACCCGGTCAATATTGATCAGACTGAAAGTTAACAGTCCTTATAAAAACAATATAATAATGGTCGGCGGCCTTGAAAAATGGCCGCCATTTGTTCATCCAGCGGATTTTTTAGCGCAGACAACCAATTTTTGATAGACAATAGGCTACTGCATCCGAAAATTACACTCACCAAACTTCCCACATGGGGTAGGGTGGGGGTGGGGGGGAGTGGGGTTATTGCTGGATCAATGTCTATAAATGGACTGGTCTAAAACTAATTGGTCGGAAAATTAATATAGCAGCAGGGAGGGCGAGTAACAAAACTGGTGGAAGCCGCGCCAGCCTACATCGAGCATCCCATCCTTATTTCAGCCGCTCTATTTGGTTATTCTTACCCTTTTCTGCGTCCATCTAGCCTCCCATCCCTATTTCATGCCCAATGTTGTCATAATTTGTTATAATATGAGAAAATTATAAAATTAATTAAAAGCCCGTCTTGTTGGACGAACTAAATAATTAATTAATTTTATAATTTTTACAAAATTAACCACAATTTACACCCTATTAGAGATAAGAAATCCATTGGTTATACACAGTATATACAGCAATCTTTTATATATTTTGTTATAATAATTTTTACAAAATTAATTAGAATAAAACCACAACTTACACCCTATTAAAGATAAGAAAACTATAAGTTATACTCACAAAATGGATGACTTGATCGAAGAGATTCTTGCGGAAATGTATGAAACCACCCCAGAAGATCAAACATTTATCGACCTGGACAGACAGGCCCCTCCCCTTGTGCGGCTTCCATCCGATGAACCGTGGGTTGAGATTCTGAAGGACGCCAAAGACGAGTTTGAAGTCGATGGCGCCGCAGCTGTCTTCTCAACATGGAGATTTGAGGCAGAAGACCCGTCTCCAACTCCCAATTCGCGATTGGAGTTGGGAGTTGGTGAACCGAAAGTAGTAGATATCAAAGCGGGCCGCGTGTCCATAGATGGTACGATGACAGACGATAGGGCATCGAGCCTTCTCCAAGAACTCCCACAGGGGGAATACATCCTGAAACTCAAGTATTTACGAGAACAGAATGAGGGAGATTGGGTGGTCGAAGACAAATTTGATCCCGTGAAAAAAGAAAGGCGTAAGGGCCAAGGCGTTGTAAAACATTGTAAACACGTTGAGACAAAGCCGGGCGCTCTGAGCGGGATCGATAGACTATACTACCAGAATGCCTACCCCGTTACCGCTGTTGTCTATGGGCTGTATCCAATAAAAAACCCAGATCCTGCCAACCTTGCTCCGCTAAAAGATGGCGACCTCAACTGCGTTGCCCAGAGAGTGGTGAAACATTTTGAAAGTGCCTTGAGGGGCCAGGGTCTCACTACCACGAGGCGACAGGAAATCCAGCAGTAGGAGGACAGGGTCCATGAACCGGGTGCCACAGTTGACGACGTGGCTGATCTTGAAAGCATTCTCCAATGGGCGATCGTCTTGAAGGACATTGCTGGTGGGGACATCTACAACAGTGGGAAGTACCAGCGACGTGGTACCCAAAGTTATCGAAAAGCAGAACTCATCGTCCACAACGGCCACGCCTGGTCTAAAGACCTGCACTTTCCGAGTTCTAGACGGGTTCGCATATATCAGGGTGATGTGTGGGAAGCTATCAGAGAAGCAACACGAGACCAACCGATCGCAGTGTGGCTCTTAGGGGGGGGAGGATAAACAGTTAAATGTGGATCAGTTTGTGCTACAAGACAGTACCGCCTACCGGACGCGGGAAACCCACGACGAATTGATTAGAGCATGTGATGATTTAGGTGACAGAGATCTTGCAGAAAAGGTATTTGGAGTCAACCATGCTGCTGCTGTAATAACCAAAGAGAATAATGGTTGGAAACCCACACCGGCGCCGTTCGCGGAAGTTATACAAAAGGCGTGTGTGGAGCATGGACATGGTGGCCTTTGGAACTCAATGAACTACAACACAAGAGATGTTGTCAGTATCGATATGAAGGCGTGTTATCCCGCAAGTTTTCAGGGATTCGGCGAAGCTAATCCCTATTTCGATAGGTTTGGTCACCCAAAACACAGGATGGTTAGGGTTAGCATTAATGACACCCTCCCTAAAAATATTGGCACTGGATTCTCAGAGGTTATCGAGTGGAGTTTCAAAGACAATATTCACCCCGTCCTACCCGCGTGGTTTGGAAAACATTTTGCAGAGCATGGGTGGGCTCCCACACCACTGCTCATCTTCCTCGTAGAGTCGGGTTTACTGAAAAGCATCAAGGTCCGCGAAGCTATTAGTGCGTTCGAGAAGCAAACTGATGTCTGGCTCCCCGAGAACCGTGATCAGGGCTGCAGCGTTATCGGCAAGTTCACACAAGGCAACAAAGCCGAAGGTAAATGACTGACCAGAAGGCTAGTGACAGACCAGGGCGAACTCGACTTCCTTGTGCAAGACACCCGCCAAAGCGGCACCTTGGTTGGCGCGCCTCAAAAATGCCCCTTGGGTCATATTCTCACATATTATGATGGCTCGCATCCCCAGTACACACACTTGAGGGCGAGTATGTTGGCCTACGCCCACATCAATCTACTCTGTATGCTTTCGATATTCAACTCTAAAGAGGCTGTCCGAGTGGCCACTGACAGCATATACATAAAAAAAAACGCAATACACAAGCTCAACGGAAATAGTGCCTTTGCCGCCCACACGCGGTGCGACTGTAATAGTGATGCGTGCATGCATTGTTTCAAGCAGACACTATACCTTCCACCAGTTGCTATGGCCCAGTGACGCGACAAAAGAGATACATTGTACCTACCACAGGATCATGCCGCATACCTACCCAAATCGGAATATAAAACACAAGAGAAGGACGTGGCACCTAGTACCGCACCAAGTTATAAAGATCCATTATCCATACACCAGATGAGTTACCTGAATGGTGGTGGGGGTAGTGGTAAAACCACGAGAGCCATTGAACTATTTCGGGAAAGAGATCCGCTAGTGTTTACCCCAACACATCGTTTAGCCAAGGAGATGCGGGATCGAGGGGCAAAATCACAGACATACCACAGTTTCTTCAGATGGAGCGGAAAGAAAGAATGGACACCCGAACGGATGGGTCAAAAGTTCGTACCCCGTGTGATCATCTGGGATGAGGTTTGCACAGTGGAATGGTTGGATCAACGTGGGGTTCAACTAATATTCTGTGGAGATCAAGGGCAGCCGCCACCGATCGGGGGGGAGATACCACACGAATGGTTGATGGAAAAAGTAGATTATTACGAAGAGGTCAAAGTAGATTACAGGGCAAAAGAGGAACCCCTCAAAGCGCTGAAGAGGCGCATCCGTCTTCAATCAGATAGAGTCCAATGCAATGAGATGCGTAATGCTCTGCCCAGTTGTATGAGATGGAATGTGTTTATGGAACAGTGGAAACCCTGTGACATAATATTCACTAGCCGTCAGAAGGTTCGTGACCGGGCGCAGGGGCTGTTATTAAAAAGACATAAAGAACATTTTTCAAACACACCGGTACCTATTCTCTACCACCCCAATGACAGTCGGAAACAGAATATCCTCGTGACTATTCCTGGTACAGACAACAAAGAAGAACTTGTATTGAATGATGTAGTCTATGTTACCATTGAGGCGGCCGAGGTGGCTATCAAAGGAAATGATTGGAGATTAGGATATGCCCTTACTGTCCATTCGAGTCAAGGTCTCACTATCCACTACCCAAAAAAGGTATGGATTATAGATGACTACTTAGAGTGGTCAAACCTTGCATACCTAGCAATTTCGAGAGTAGAGTATATGAATCAGATCCAATTGATAACACCGCCATCTCAAATTCGAGAATTGGGAGTGGGGTTGAAAGATAACCCACCCACCGATCAAAAGCTGAGAAAGTCTACAAGCGCCATGATCAGACAAAAGGTTTCCATGGGTTCAACCTCACTGTCGACCACATCCTCGCACTCAAAGACGGTCATCAGAACCACTGCGCGGCATGCAACATCGAGTTGCTCTGGGCGTACCAACCCAAAGACACACAGCAGTTCAGTGTCGACCAGCTGGACAACAGCAAAGGACACTGCAGAGGTAACGTGCGGCTGACCTGTCTTGAGTGTAACCGAAAAAGAGGGGCCGCAGCGCTCATTACATGAGAACACCATCCGGGGGTAGCTGGGTGTCAGAAGGCACCGCGAGAAGTTCTTCGCGAACAAACCCGCGATATGGACCATCAACCAAATAGTAGAGCACGGGCTCATCGGGTTTGGTAATAGATCGATCTAGATGATTTTACATTGAGAGACCACACGGGATCCGTCGCGCGGCGGCTGCCTCCTTCGAGCTCTCCCGGTTGATAGAGGTACCGGACGTCAACATCCGATGGAAGCCGTTGCTCCTCTAAACCAACGGGTCGCCCTCGCGAGACGGCAGAGGGATTGCTCGTCACCTTTTTAGACTTGATGGCATCTACAGGTTTCTTACCGATCAATCTGGTCACCTCTCCGTTCAGTGCGGAGACCACGGCGGGCAGCCTGGCCACCCACTCGGTCGATCGCGAATGAGGGTCTACAAGCTCTTTGGCATATTGATGACCAAACAGCCTCTCAGCCAGGGTTCGATTGAACCGCTCCACGATCCCCTGGTCCCTGTGGATGTTGACGCGGCCGCGTCTGACAGAAACTTTGTGTTTAGACAATAGATGAGAGACCGCGCCCATGAACTCGTGGCCGGGATCGACCTGGAGAAGATTCGGCCATTTGAGAGGACTCCTTTTATATAGTCGGGAAAGAGCCTCGGCCACCTCCTTTGACTCTTTAGTGGCCAACGGCTCAGCCTCCTTATAGTGACTCGCTACGTCAACGATTGTCAGTGCGTACTTGTACATTTTGCGACCGACGCGATCGTGAGGGAGAAACAGGAGATCTGCTTGATGAACTTGGTTCGGCACCGGCACGTCGAATTTCGGGCGTGGAATATTGCGCGGCGCGGGCAAATAGATCTGCCAGATGGCCTGCTTCGTGAGCCATTCCTTGGCAGCGTTTTCGGAAACCTTGGTCGCCGCGGCGTGAGTCCCTTCCAGTAGCCGCGGGGGCTGTAGTACGTGTTTGCTAGCTTGCGCGCTAGGCGAACCGATAGTTTGGTATCAAGTTTGTGCGTGTCCATGGTATGCGAAGTATTCTAATAGATCAGACAATCTCCAACATGCCCTCGCCAGATCGTCAGGTAACTGCGTCGTTAATAATAAATCTTTGTTGGAAGTACAATCACAATTTGAGGTTAAGTTCTGAAGGAACTCGGGAAAATCTAATTCATCCAATTCCCCAGGATTGGTGGAGGAATCTAACGCTTTTTCGTCCTCGTGCCACGTCTCGAGACAATCTCGGGCCAGACGAATCATACTCTTTGCACCAGGTATTTTTGGGCAGTGTAGCCTACATCGATCATAGCGTAATAAAGTTTGTCAACTAACATCGTTCTATATATATATATTTATAAAAAAAATAAAAAAAATTAAAATAATTATTAATTAATTTGAAATCTCGATTGAATATAGTAGCCGACGAGACCCACCACACCCATTCCCACGACGATGAACGCGATCTCGCGGTCTTTTTGGGCCTCTGACGGTACATAGAAATCTGAAAGTTGGGGCTCGCGATCTAGTCCCAATTTCATTGGATCGAGACTTTTCTGTGGATATGCCAGCGCGTACTCGCGGTTGGCTTCTTCAACGTTCTGGAAAGTTTGTGAGGCGTGATTCTCGTGATGAAGCTCTTCGTTGACCCAGTCCAGATGGGCGGTTCGTTTTTTCGACCATGCTTCCTTTGCGCTATTGAGTTGTTCTACAGCTAAATCGTGGTGCTTGCGCTCCTCATCCACGTCCGATTTTCCTATTTTCGAGAATAGAAAGTTGCTACCCCTGAACGCCAATGCGCTCACGACTGCACCACCTATCATTATTCCGATCGAAGCTGTTCTAAGAGTGTGTCCTATAAAAGGGTCAGTCTAGATCGCGAATCAATCCCGCGGTGTTTGGTATAGGGAGAAGCATACTAACGGTGGTTGCGTGTCATCTCTGCCCCCAATTTGGATTTGTATCGCGCATACATTTTATCAATCTCCGCATCTGACATCTTATCCACCTGACAAACTGCGAGACGCCTACCGAGATAATGCTCCGATTGCCCCCCAGCAACCAGCGCAGCTAGCCGCTCGCGTCGCGCCGCATGTTCATTCGTATCGGCCCCAATCGCGATTGGAGTTGCACTCAACCCAATCGAACCCGATTGCTCTGTCGGAGTTGATGTTTCATTATCTTTCAGGAAAGATACCGTGTCGGCAGTCGGAGTTGAGGTTTCTTCCATTAGCTGATCGAGAAGTTCGTCGCAGTTCATTATTGCTAATTTTCTTTTAATTATTCTTACAAGTCTCATAACTTTAACATATTGATTTATTACAAAGTAATAAAAGCGCACTCAACAGTGTTGAATCCGATACTTATGATCACCGTTATGCTCGCAACAAAGAAATAATTGCTAATTAATTTTAAGAAAATTATAAAATTAATTATTAAGCGGAGCACCAAATTGTTAACATTGTTCAAATTAATTGTTCAGCATTTGAACAGCAATTGTTAATTTTCTTAAAATTAATTGTTAAGCATTGTTCAACATTGTTCAGCAATTGCTCAGCATTTATTCAGCATTTGCTAATTTTCTTAAAATTATAAAATTAATTAATTAATAACTTTATAAGCAGTTGGTTGATCGGTCTTTAGCAGAAGCTTGGCGTGCTTAGTTTCCGAAAGTATCTGTCGAACCTCCAGGCGCTCCTCGCGCGTTGGGATAACGTCATCGAATGACATTCATCGAATGAGTCTCGGTCCTTACAGTGGAAGAGGGCGACCCATTTCGTTTGCTCGCGCAGATCCTTGAGGACGGCGTTGTACTTTTGAGTGGAGATCCATACGCTTTGCCTCGCATGGATCGTCACACCCTCACTAGCGTTCTCAATTTGGCGTCCACTACCGCGCATTTGGTCGTCGTCGCTACCGTGCATTTGGTCGTCGTCGCTGGCTCGCATGTCTAGCCATAACGCGTATTTGGTAGTCAGGAACTCCGCGAGGGAGACGGCTGAGAGCTGCAGGTCTTTGGCAACCGTGGCAACCTCCGGGGAGCGCTTAGAGCCGGAAGCAAACTGCTTTCTTACTTCGTCCCACTGCTGGTGCGCGCGAAGATTCGCGCTGTAGAGTTGATTGGGGACTCCCTCGATCGTCACCTCTACCTTTGTGATTTTGGGGTTATAGAATTTGTCTGTTTTTCTAGCACCGAGCGCGAACCGAGCATCCTCGAACAACATCAGTATACCTTTCATCGAGCGGGCGGGTACGTTGACATTAATATTCCACATTGTGTCGCTTTTGTCTTTCGTCATCTTGCGGTGACGAAGAACTCGGTCGTAAAGTATGGCAACGCGCCCGGCGTACTGGGTTCTGATCAATCGCGTGAGTTCAGGCATCGTGACCATGTCGTACTCTAGCGAAACATTATCGATCGTATACGTCGATGCTATATCGCGGCTATGATAACTCGGCCGTAGTCGTTGAACGTTAGTTCGTATTCGAGGCGGTCAGCCAAAGCGCTCTGATAGTAGGGCATCTGACTCTCCAGCAACTCAAAGTCGAGCGGGATGTAGAATCGGTTGCCGTAAGCGGCCGCGATCGCGTTATCACTCGCGACGTTATCTGCCTTGTTACCAGCCCCGATTCTAAGTCTGGTTACGTTCTTATTTTTGCTGGTGTCAATACCCTGATAGACCGCGTTTTCACGCTCTTGTGTCGTCTTCCACAGGTCTTGGTAACAATGGTAGACGTCGCTGTCGTCGATCGACATCACCTCATTACCAGAAATCTTTATCATGATCTTCTTGATGATGGCGCGACCCAGGTTCTAAACGACGGTTCGGTCCGCGTCCGTCGACGTCAGCGAAATAATGAAAGCGAGGCGAACAGTCCCCGGCACAATGACGTCTCTAGCTCCGAGGTTGGGGAAGCGGACTAAGAGCTGCTGGTTCTGGTCAATCGTCAATGGGTTGTTCGTAATAACGACACTCTGTCTCACGCCTTTCGCCCCAAGGGGCTCCCGCAGTCTGCGGTATGGATTGAGTTTGCGACCGTATTGACTCGAAGACATAATTTAGTGAAACTATTAAACCCGTATGGTTTTGTCTTTAATACATAATTATAAAGATGGCTGATTACGATATTAACATGGATGAAATCGGCAGAGACGATTACCTCGATGGTGATGATGATGATGATGAAGAAACACCCTTCATAGAGACTCCATTTCCAATCCAATCGCAATTGGGGGAAATAGGTGGCGCTACCAACACCGTTGATCTAAGTCAGGAATTAGTCAAGTCAACTGTAGACGACTACTACAACAGTTTGGCAGAAAAAGGTGTGGTCCCATCTGTCGGTCGCGACTACTCCAAGTTCGAATTGGATCTGCGTGGTAGGTTGCGACTAAAAGCATCAAATATCGAGCTCGTCAACATAAGGACCGGAAAACCCCTATCGCTGAACACCATTGCTGGAAGCCGGGGCGGTGGCCAAATCATAAAGAACGAACTAGGTAAATCAATTGTGCCGACCCGCGCTGTAGAGACCCTACATTCTACCGACGAAACGATGGCGAATACGGCCGCCGCGATAGAAACTGTCGAGATCAGCGAGGTCCCTCGTGTAGCCAGCGACGCTATTCACACAATGGAGCTCAGCGAAAGCGAGATAGACGGAATACTTAGCACGATGGATGACCCACCGTTACCTCTTCGTGAACTCCGGGGACTCGATAAGGCTATGCAAACAGTCCGGGGCGAATTGGTCCATAACCTCGCCAAACTCACGGCGCTGGATGAACATATCGCGCTAGAAGAAAGAAAACTGGAGGAAGCCCGTGACGATAGAGAATCTACCGAGCGGATCACCGAACGACTGCGGTCTTTGTGGGATGAAAGAGAAGCTCGCTCGGAGGCTGCATCGGCTTGTCGTGAGGCTCTCCGCACCCAAATCAGTCGGATCCGCGAAACAATCTCGAGGATTCTGCACGAGGACACGACACTCGGTGAGCGTCTTCGCACTCTGTTCAGAGAGCAGGGCGTCACAATATTAAGCATCCTCACAGCTGTCGGCATGACTATATCGATCATAGTTCTAGCTATCGAGATGAGATGCTCGTAGGTGGTGCGGCGACTGCACCCACGCCAGCACCCGCGCCATCTGGTGGAGCTAAGGAGTAAATAAAAAAACAACTAAAAGCCCTCGCCAGTCTACTGGCTAAATTAGCCGAAAAGGCGGCTGCCGCACTACCTGGACTGATCGGAAGTATCGTTTCCTACTTGTTATCTATATTATCAAAAACAGCCGGATGGCTTGCCAAAAATACTTGGGCTTTAATCGTGGCGATCGCCGGTCTCCTACTAAGTTCCTAAAACCAAAGCGCAAATAGTCCGACCGCCACGAGGGCAATGACGAGCCCTAATTTCTCCTCCTCGTGTGTTGTGCTTCCAATCTCGATTGGTGTTTCCGCTTCTGTTCCCTCAACACTGTTGACGATTGATTTGGGGGGACTCAATTCGTGAATTGGGGGTGCTGGGTTCAACTTCAATCCCGATTGTGTTGAGTGAGGCGCATCGCGATTGGCTTGGGGGTTTTATGACCATCTTGGTGTTCAATCGGGGATTGTGTTTGATGATATCCGCGTTCACGTTCCCGTTGTGGCCGATTTTTTGATTGACGGTGGCGATTACGATCTGATCTGTTAGTGTTTCCCCTAGCAAGGTTTAGGAGGGCGCTGCGCCCTGCCCGGTTTACAGCCGGCAAAACCCCGCCCTGCTGCCCTAAAATCCAAATCTACCCGCCCCGCTACGCCCAAATTACAAAACCTGTGACCTAGTTTTGTCTGTATAAACTTACACGTAATTGCTAACAAATTCCAGAATATGAAAGTCAATTCCCACCTCACATGGTTCGCGCCCCGCGGAGAGATAAAACGAGATGGCACCTGGGCCCAGTATAGCGTGTATGATTTATATGAAACTGAATCAATACTGGTTTAGAGCGGCATGTTAATTTTGTCCTGTCATAAAGCTGGTTTTAACACGGTCAGGCTCAAGAGAAAACATGCGCTTGTCAAACCAACTGCGTGGATTTCACGACCAGTGTAGATTAAGATCAGATCAAATGAGATTATGCATCCTCTTAGTTCGATCCGGATTTGCGAGGTTCACCAGTTAACTATTGAGACGACAACGGAAATGTATCCATTATTCACTGTAGATATGTGAATAATGCTGAAATGCTGTTGACTGGACTGGTGGGCAAATTGGGCAATGGACGTTTAGTCCCAGTTTTCTCTGCGCAATTAGCGAATGAAAAGCGGTAACCAAGTGTGTGTTACTAGGCGCACTTGATGCTAAATTTTGTATCGGCCGAATGACCGATCATCGTGATCGACCCGTCAGCCGCTGTTTTTCGTGTTTTTTTTTTTTAATTCTCTAAATTAGGATAATTTTGTCCTGTCATAAAGCTGGTCTGAACACGGTCAGGCTCAAGAGAAAACATGCGCTTGTCAAACCAACTGCGTGGATTTCACGACCAGTGTAGATTAAGATCAGATCAAATGAGATTATGCATCCTCTTAGTTCGATCCGGATTTGCGAGGTTCACCAGTTAACTATTGAGACGACAACGGAAATGTATCCACTATTCACTGTAGATATGTGAATAATGCTGAAATGCTGTTGACTGGACTGGTGGGCAAATTGGGCAATGGACGTTTAGTCCCAGTTTTCTCTGCGCAATTAGCGAATGAAAAGCGGTAACCAAGTGTGTGTTACTAGGCGCACTTGATGCTAAATTTTGTATCGGCCGAATGACCGATCATCGTGATCGACCCGTCAGCCGCTGTTTTTCGTGTTGTTTTTTTTTAATTCTCTAAATTAGGGTAATTTATATCTGAGACTTAGACATTTAATTGATCAAGATTTGTTTTGTCCAGCGTCGATTAGTGAACCTGAACTTGTTGGAGGCTATGATTACGATGGCACGTGCCATGCTTTGCCGAAGATTGAGAGATTGGGGCGAAAAGTAAGCGCTTGAAAAGCGGACATGAAACAACAACAACAACAACAAATTTGATATATTTGTTTATTATTATGATTATTACCATTAGATCTATGTCAGTATATGCTCTGACATTTGACAAAGGTGAGTGCTAGTTGCAATAGGAACAATGCAGAAATAAATGCAATTCAAAATTTCCTGGGGAGCATGCCCCCGGACACATCTAACGTGCCACCCACCCAATAATTATATAACTGTTGGTTATTTCATTAAAATATAGGACAAAATGAGTCATAGTATGTGCTCAGACTTTGCTGAGCATGCAGGAAATGGCGTTTCAGACCACTTTGATTTCAAAATTTTCTGGGGGGGCATGCTCCCGGACCCCCTAGCAAACTCCGGCCCTTCGGGCCCTCGAAACTTCACCCCCCACTCCCCAATAATTATCGTCTTCCGCGCCTGAAGTGCCCTTTTTTCGGCTAGCACCCTTTTTCATCCTGGGGGAAACACTAATTGTAACCGTCAACCGGGTCGTCTCGTAGTATCATATTACTCGGCGCCATATAAAGACCTATTCCAAATACGTAGTCTACTGGGGTGCTGGCATTCTGCAAAACGTCTTGATAATTCTGGATCGCCTTCTCCAGGTCCACCCTAGCTGAGATGGCGTCCTCTACAAGTGCCAAGAATTGTTTTTGTGCATCAAACGCCGTTCCTGTGCCCAGTATAGAACTGCGAGTTTGCTTCTGTGCGCCGAGGATGGCCCAAACGTACGTGCGAATGGAGTCGTTGAGGCGAGTAACCCCGGCCTGTGTGAACCCTAGACCCTTATCTAACATAAATGTACCCCACACGTCCTGAACCTCAGCAGCCTGCTGTATGTAATCGATGTGAGCCCGTTTCGGAGGTAACCAAATGCAGGATGAGACGCCGCAGTGCCGACCTCCAGACACTTCCGGCCCGAAGGTCATCGTCGCGGGGTCAAAATTCCCGGCGTTCCGACTGACAATGTGGTCGCCGGAGTGATCGTGTCTAAAATCAGTCTGCGTCCAATTCCCGGACTGGCCCCGAATGAGAACGTCCCCGAGGCCGGTGCTGGTAGGAAATGCTTTCTGTCTCCAGTCCGCGTCTTTTGAAACGTTAAATTCGTTAGTCTTTCAAACGCCATACGGTCGTATGAGTTGGAAATTGGATTCCATGTGTCGTCTAGGTAGTGGAATACCTAGTTCTTTGAGAATCCTCCTAATAGTATAATACGCATGAAAGTTGTAGACACTTCGGAGCATGACATTCTTGGATGTCAGATGGTCTTTATGTGAAACTCCACACCCGGCTGTTGTGCACCATACAGCAAAATTTATTTGGTTCTGCCAAAACTGCATCGGTGTTGCTTTCCACCCGTTTACGGCCTCCATTGTTGTAATCTTGGGCATAGTGTAGGAGCCCAGGGGGTTTCTGTGTGCAAAATAGAGACAGAGCATTTGACTTCGGATTATTCATCTACAATATCTCCCTGGCAAGAATCGCGAGGGTGGACATGCCAAAAGTGGTAGACGAATGCTGTGGCCGCCATTTTCCAAGATGACCGCCATATTTTGGCTCCAATTTATCTAACAGTATATAATGATGTTTTTGATGTGTTCCGACGCCATTTACCATGTCAAAACTATTAATACTAAACCCAGCAATGAAGGTCCATACATTATATTGTGTTTACGAAAGTCCAACGTGGAGAAAAAACAAAATGGCCGCCAAAATGGCAGCAAATTCATACAAAATACCCACTTTTTAGACATGTGATGAAGTAATACATTGTTATTTAAATACATCTCATTAAAAATCATTTGAGATATAATCATGAAATTCTACTGGGTGGAAGCAATAAGTATAATAAACCGTACTACATATTGCATATACATTGCCATGGCAACCATGGTAACCATTAATCGAATCAAATCAGAGCTAAAATAAAATTCAATATATAATATTAGTACGTAGTCACAAATCGGTATAGTCGGGAGTATTCTCCCTCGCGTGTTAGTTTCATACGGATTTTCACGGACAGAGAACAGAGAAACAAAAAGTCAGCGGCTGGAGATTCACAACAACAACAATAGCAGTAACAACAACAACAGCAAAAATGTATTCTGCTAGACTATTTCACTTGTATTGGTAAGTTAAATGGTAATTAGGTTGTAATAGTAATTACATTTTTTACAAGGGTGACTATTCACACATTCCTCTCATAGCAATATAGATCGAATTTGCGATAATGCTGGAATACAGAGCAAAATTAAGTATGCGACAAAACACACCCCACCCACCCGTCCCCAATGGTCATACCACACCCCTGTCCCATCTTCGAAGTTTGTGGAAAAAATGTAAAAAACACAAATATGCCCACCCCCTCTCGCCAATTTTTTTTCTAGCATGTTAACTTAGCAATATATGGACCCCGCACCACCCAACCACCCGCCCTTTATACCATGGGCCATACCACACACCTGTTACCATCTTCGAAGTTTGTGGAAAAAATCTAAAAAACACAAATATGCCCACCCCCTCTCGCCAATTTTTTTTCTAGCATGTTAACTTAGCAATATATGGACAAAGCACCACCCCACCCCCCACCCGCCCTTCGTCCATGGGCCATACCACACACCTGTTCCACCTTCAAAGTTTGTGGAAAAAATCTAAAAAGCACAAATATGCCCACCCCCTCTCCTCGCCATTTTTTTTCTAGCATGTTAACTTAGCAATATATGGACCCCGCACCACCCACCCACCCTTCGTCCATGGGCCATACCACACACCTGTTCCACCTTCGAAGTTTGTTTAAAAAATCTAAAACACACAAATATGCCCACCCCCTCTCTCACCATTTTTTTTTCTAGCATGTTACTTGGCAATATATGGACCCACCGCACCACCCATACACCCACCCACCCACCCTTCCACCATGGACCATACCACACACCTGTCCCATTTTCGAAGTTTTCAGTATTCTAGTATCTCGCATTTGTATTAAGTGTGAATATGTCACATCAAAGATTATATAATCCCAATGTGTTAAACAAAATGTTTCCAAAATTCTAACGTTTGTGTCAGTCTACAAATACTAGCTTGCAGTTATATTGAAGTAACAGAAATGCCTATAAAGTAATGAAACTATTCCAGAACCAAGATATATTGATTAAAATAATTTTGTTATGAAATAAATCGCACTTACCGTGATAATTTAATAGTGACCTTGACCTGAACAAATGTGACCTTGATCTCGAATCACTTCGAAATCTTTACCAAGACAATCAGTGACCCAGCAAATGTTGGAATTGGCATAATTTATTTTATATAGCATCACACATAGCGGATATATGACAAACAGTGGCAACGATGGCGGCCATTTTGAATTTGGTCTGAAACTCACCGAAACCTTTTGTTATTCTATTGCAGATGCAATCGATCGTGCTATGCTGTGGTGATGGAAGGGATACAGTTGGCGTCTGTGAGGAAGGAACAGGATGTGCTCATGGACATAAACGAATGTGTTATTTGCCAACAACATACCGACATCAGAACAACCAGCTCAGAAGCAGGCCGCAAACGTGTCCAAGAAGCAGCTAACATTCGACGAGATCATGCTATTTCAAAACGATTAAAGTTGGCCGGTGATGAAACATTTGTATATCACGTGACAAATAATTGCTATAAAAGCTACACACACGGGAAAATACTTAATAAGTTATCCACGGACGATCGCAACCTGACGTGGAGCCGGAAGCGTGTTCATCTAGAGAGACATCATCGCCTCTTCCGAGACATGTTGGTCAGCGAGACCAGCCTCGTGCAGAAGAATCTGGAACTCCTGTTCATAAACTTAAGTTGTGTCATTTGTAATAGAGGGGTCTTATAAGAAATCTTTCGAGAAATTTAGAATCAGTGAAAGCAATCGCGCACATAAGTTTCTGAAAGCTACTACTCATTTGCAAGATGCAGTGTATACGCGTACGTGCGATATTCAAGATGTATATGGTGTATTTGGGGCGGATCTATACTGTCATAACGCGTGCATTCTGAAATATTTCAGAACATATGAGGAAAGTCAATCACAAGTTAGGGAACCAAGTGAAAAACAGGCTATTTGGGCCAAAATAGTTTCAGAAGTAGAAGTAGGTTTTCAAACCGGGAAAGGCTACGAACTTAGTGCAATCCGCGATCGGTTCAATGATCTATCGGCATCTATTACCATGGCAACAGAGAAGTCAAAAATCCTCCTTATCAGCCATTTTCAAGATCAAATCACATTCACAAAGCCAGCATCCGCCAACAAAGCAGTCATGGTGTTCAGTCGGGAATGCAAGTATGAATCGTTGGCAGAAAGTATCCGATCAGTTGACCCAGTGCAGATGTGTGCGGAACAGGTGAAAGAGTCATTAACAAATTACGACTTTGGTCTGCAAGATAGGTTCTGTGATGAACAAGATTTGAATCGAGCATGGACAAACATGGTGATACCCGAGCCAATTCTGAACTTCTTATATGTACTATACAATCTCACACCAGAGAGATATCTTGAATTAAAGGCAAACGAGTGCAGCAATTCCAAGACGGATGACCAAACTAACGAACGAGATGTTAGTAAGTGCAGAAAGATGGAATCGTTATTTCAAGTCATGTATTACATTTTGCACAACGGACACAAAAGAACACCTCTTCACATCATGAATACACAAGCCATACATGAAGCATGCAAAGGCAAACTTTTAATCACAAGCTTCAATCACTTTGGACTGGCTATGAGTTACGATGAAATGAGAAGATATCACAGTGACATTGCCACGTTTGTTGTTGATAGCAACAAGGACAGGGTATCTATTCCTAGCCACTACGATCCGGGAATGTTTACATCAGGTGCTATTGACAATTTTGACCACGAAAGTGACAGTTTGTTTGAGTCAGGCTGTCACGATACCGTCACCGTCTTGTATCAAGATACGCCTTCAGCAAAAACGTGCAAGCCTAACATATCTGACACGGATGTGACCCACAGAAACCGCACATTCTCTACCCAACTAGCTTTGCCAGAACGTGAAAGAGTTTTCCAAGCCATCAAAGAGACCGCAGTTACCACAAGACTATACTGTTGAAGAGGAACTGTATTCCACAGACAAATCATTGAGTGAAAAGACTGATGCTGCTTGGTCATTGGCCAGATTAGACTTGACTAAAGTAGTAGAAGGTACAGTTTCGGCACTTCCGACGTCGCAACCCATGCCATCATGGACTGCAAGTAACTCCATTTGGACTGAGGAAGAACTTCCTGTGAAATCTGTGGGATTTATTCCAGTACTTCCATCACCTATCACGCAATATGACCGTGTTTACACAGCAATGAAAAAACATGCAAGATGTACTGGCTCAGCTTGTGCAGTCTCAAATACCACTACATTGCGATGAAAAAGTGTACTGCATTGTGAAAAGAAATCCAGTTCATTCGACCAAATGAATTCCGCAACGTAATACCAATGCTTGGATCATTCCATATGGTCAAGGTGCTATTGAAATGTGCTGGAAAATACCTTAAAGGCAGTGGCGCTAATCACATATGGCTTGAATCCGGTGTGTTCGGTCCCACCGTCATTGAAAACTCAGTCCTCAGTGGAACCCACTACGCACGGTCATTGATCGTATGCAGCTACTCGCAGAATCGATGCAGAGGCTACGGTACGTCAAATTCTTCCGAGAGAAAGGCATTCACAACTACAATTCACAACTGGCAGCCCTCGACGCGCTCAAAGAGGATGTAGCGAACAAGGATACCGTCAAAAGTAAGGATGATCTGAACTCGTTTGTGGAAGGATCTACTGAGATAATGGACGATCTGCAAACATTCATTGAAAGCCGAAGTGAAGAAAATGACAATTTCAAATATTGGACGGGATTCATTGACATTGTTTCACTGATCCATGACGTGCTACGTGCCGACAGGGAAGGAAACTGGGAACTGCACCTGGATGCTGTACAGCGTGCTCTGACAGTATTTGCCGCATTCGACTGCATCAACTACCTACGTTGGTGCTCACTGTATCTGGAAGATATGAGGAAGCTGCCTGAAACCGCACCTGCTGTCCATATGAATTACATGGAAGGAGGATTTGCCCATAAGCAAACTCCCGGACATTTCAAGGCTGTTGGTGGTGATCAGCTACTTGAACAGACAATCAACCGGTCTCAGAAGAGCTCCTCTGGCATTATTGGCCAAACACGACAGAAAGCGTTTGTAGCACAGTGGGAGATCATATACCACGAAATGCTAGCTGTTACCAATCTTCATCGTCAAATCAGTGGAGTGAAAGCAAATGTGCACGAGTCCATTATGCATCATGAGTTCAGCGATGCCGTCACAACACGTAACGAGAAGCACGTCCAATCGATGGTCCGTTATATTGACGAGAAGGGAAACCCTTTCAAAGGGAGCTGTCACAAACAACTTCAGAACATTCTGACAAAACAGATAATGACGGACGAGATCCGTTTCGGACTTGTTACAAATGGCAGAAATAGGTAAAGGCAAATACGTGCAGTTCCGGAAGATCGATTCATTAACAAGAAAGTTCGTCTCAGCGATACCATACACAGGTCGAATATTAAGACAATGAAATCATTGCACGAGAAGCCAAAACAAGGAACATCAAAGAAGAAGCTACAGCAGAAGGACGGGATGACTGAGCGTAAAATAGCTATCGCCACTGCTCGTGGACTTACTACCAGTGATTTGCTCCTGTATGACGTCGTCCCCTCGAACATGTTGTTTGATGAGGACAGAAGGATGACAAAACCAGATAAGCACATGCTTGTAAAAGAGTTAGAGAAACACCTTGAGCCAGCTGAGTACAACACGAACCTCATAAAGACTTCCCTGACGGAGTAACATACATAGTAGATGTGATGGCCAATATGCGAAAATTACAGACCAAGAACATTTCTACGTTCGGTGAACTGTGTGACAATTTTATACAGATGATTAACAATGTTGCGCGCCAACGGAATAGAACAGACTTCATCATGGATTCGTATAGTGCTGGTTCTATTAAAGACTCTGAGCGACAGCGCAGGACAAAAGTGCGTCCAATAGAAATTGCCTCCATCGAAAGGATACTCCGCTACCAGTAGGCATGGACACATTTTGGTCATCAAACACAAACAAATCATCACTGGAAAAGCTGTTGTATGACCAGCTAGCAGCCTTGTCATCAGTGCTCCATCGACAGTTCCGACCATCATCAGTCAGATATATGGAAGTGACGACCATGCGTGTGTCAAAGTGGAACAAGGAGAACAAACAGAACAGGCACACCTCAACTCTGATAGATGAAGCAGATAGTCGGATCATACCCCACATCATGGATTCCCTGGCCAGTGGTTCGACCAACATTGTAGTTCTGTCAAATGACACTGACGTCATAGTTGCTTTGTTGTACTATATGGGCACGTTCCGTACGCATGGACTGCAACAGTTGAGGGTAAGAGCTGGCGTAGGCGACACAATTCGTTATATACCACTACACATTCTAGCAGACAGAATTGGACAAACAGTATGCGCAGTGTTGCCTGCAATCCACTGCCTCACAGGTTGCGACAGTACCAGTAAGGTGGGGACCAAGCCAGCAGCACTGAAATGTGACGCTACACCAATGTTGTCGGAATTTGGGCAACTTGGGCGCATGCTAAGTTACTCACTGGACGGTGCAGAGCAATATTTGGTTCAAGTAATCAAACGCGGAACACCCTGTAAAACATTCACTGAGGTGAGGAAGGAAGTGTACCACCACAGTAAAAGTAAAACAATGGAGCTTATTCCACCGACGAGTATTGGAATACGACCCCACCTACTCAGAGCAGCCTTGCGACATACCACGTAACCCATATTCTTGACAAGACAGAGCCAGATCCAGATCCGCTAGAGTTCGGATTCTACCTCGAAGATGGGCTTCTCTTACCGGTTACAGCTTACAATGGTCTACCTGATAGCTTTACTACCACATGCACCTGCGGGAAATGCGCGAGAGTGACATGTCCATGTCGCGAAGCAGACTTAGCATGCTGTCAGTTTTGCCTGTGCCGCAAGTCTCTCCCAAGCAAATGTCGTAACCAAATGATATAGACTAGTTCAAAACCGATGCATGTTGTAGACACACTAGACACTAGACATTAACTTTGCTCTGCTATACAGTCCTGATGTCATAGCGTAACAACTTTTGATATATATTACTAACGAAATATGCCAGCAATCAACATATGGATATTTTCGTAATTTTGGCGGCCATTTTGTATTTTTTACCAATTGTATCTACTAGTATTGATTACGCTATGACATCAGGACTGTATGGCAGAGCAAAAGCAAATGACATTAATTTAATTGTGTTTAATAACAGTAGTACCGTTACATGTTGATTCTGAACCCGCAATATGAGACTATGGTTAATGGGGAACACAGATAAAATAAGCTTCGTCAAGTTAGCCATTCACTATCATTACAAGTAATGTGCAAAAAAACAGTTAGCGTGAATCTATATCATCGGAAATGGTGTGCATGTTTATCAACACATATCAACAACTCCTTACCTTGCCCTTTGACAACAACATTTTGATATATATTACTAACGAAATATGCCAGCAATCAATATATAGGATATTTCGTAATTTTGGCGGCCATTTTGTATTTTTACCAATTGCATCTACGGTAATCACACATAAGTAAAACATATGCCATGTTGTGCTAACTTGTAATTGTTCTAGTCATATTTACTATATGGAAATACAGTTTTGAGCAGTACATCGTGCTTTAGAATATTTTTCCACATTTTGGCGGCCATCTTGGAAAATGGCGGCCACAGCATTCGTCTACCACTTTTGGCATGTCCACCCTCGCGATTCTTGCCAGGGAGATATTGGAGATGAATAATCCGAAGTCAAATGCTCTGTCTCTATTTTGCACACAGAAACCCCCTGGGCTCCAGGACTAGCAGCCTATATTGTTCAAAGATGTCGGGAAAGTTGGTGGTAAAGCCACTGTCCGGTCTAACTGTTACAGTGGGGTGTACAAGGGGGTTAACAACGGCGTTTTGCGTGTATTTACCTCCGACCGGTTACTTTGCATTAGAATTAAAGCTAAATGCTTTGGTATCCATTGAAAGATATTATGTTTGCTACTACATGTATCACTAATGTTCAAAAAGAGAGTTGTGAACTTCAAAAGTCAATCGACAACTGCTGCGGAAAACGCCGGGTAGGCCTTAGATCAATCACCTTCACGGTTGGATGGCAGAATGTGGGAAAGAGTGAAGGGTTTTACTATGTGAAGGATGAACAACAATTAGGTGTAAAGCTGCCTCACGGACTGTGGGGAATAAGTGAGTGAGTGAGTGAATAGGGTTTAACGTCCGCTTTTCTGACATAGAGGTACAAGCCTCAGGGAGTCAAATCAGAGCTTGACGGTATAATCAACCTCACAGTATCGAAGGCTACCGGGCTCGTAACAATGACCATCAGCCCTGATAATAAGGTAGTGGTCTCCCTGGGGTTGGGTATTCAACTCGGTTTTAGAGACATACTCCGCAAATAAAGGAGTGTTCGTCTCGGGGTGAGTACGTCGGTGATAACCCGGTGGACTTCGCCTTCACAAAAACTCTCAGGGTGCACTTGGATCGGGTGAACACATCGTACAACACGGTAGACAGCACTCCCAGCACATTACTGAAAACCGTGCCCGCCAGCGACTGTTTCTTTGGGGAGACTGTGACCTTAGACTTCCCACACCCCGAGATGAAAGTTTTGGAAACGGGACACATTCACGAATTTACGGTCTCTATTCTCGATGATCAAGCGAGAAAGTTGAATAACTATTACCCGATTTCGGTCGTTCTCGAAATTTCCAATTAAGTATAGGTGCCCCAATATTATAATTTAATTTTCTTAAAATTAATTATTATGAGTATATACGGACCAGGTAGTTCTTCCAATTCCAATCGGGATTGGGTGACAGATTCAAAGAATTTGGAACCGGCAGAAGGGGGATTCATCCCGACAGAGAGCGACTTTTTAACTACCGAAAATACCAAGGCCCTGATCAATAAAACTATATCGGAGGCCACAAACGGGATTCACAGGAGTATGGCACAGCTTAGAGTAGACGTCCTGACGGCGACTGCACAAGTTCGCGAAGAGGCACATACAGGACTTAAGGGAGTCCGAAAGAGTATTGAGAAAGACCAGGCGACCCTTACGGAGGCTTATAGGGTGTTGCGCTCAGAGGATTGAGGGAGTCCGAACGGGTATTGAGAAATCCCGAGAAGACCACCAGGTGGCCCTTATGGAGGCGTATGGGGTGTTGCGCTCAGAGGATCATGCAGCACTTGCTGAACTAGGCGGAAAAATAACCGAATTTCGGGAAGAGGCCCATACAGAGTTTATGGAAGTTTCCGATAAACTGAAACGTGTTCGTAGAGCCGCGAACAAAGCGCTTGAGGAGACCTCTGAAAAGGTTCGTGCTGAGGCCCATACCGCTATCGGGGGGCTTGCCGGAATGTTGAACACATATGTAGAGCAGTTTAAGTTATTGAAAAAAAAAAACGGGTCATCACAGTTTGGGCCGAGAAGCGGGGCCCCTTGACTGAGGGGCTCTATGAATATTCGTTCGGTGCCAAAGCGAACAATAGATATGGGGGATACACCATGACAGCTCCGGGTACACTTCTCCGAATGGCTGTCTGCTCGGTTAATGCTAATGGTAAACCTGTGGGCGCGTTCGTGATAAATCTTGTAGTGGATGGGAAAGAACGGGGGATTGGAGTCAATAAACTCGCTGGAGATATTTCATCGGTGATTTTGTTCCCGGTGACGATCCAATTAGACTTTCCGAAGGTAGTGTTATTAACTTTGTTACAAAAATCGCTGACCCAGTGAGTTCTTCCACTATTGTTACATTGTTAATTGAACTTGATTTGTAAAATTTAATCATGAACGAATCACCACTTCCGAATACGCTTCCAATACCAACAATGTTGGATACCAATCCATCAACACTGTAACCAATTCGCGAATTGGATGATATTGGCGAAAGAAGTTCAGATTTTAGGTTGGATAATATCGTCGCTATGCAGGATATTTTAGTTAGAGAATGTGAAAATAGAAAAATAAATGCTAAAAAATATAAGCGCGTTGCAAATTTAGCAAAGGCATCTAGTACGGTTCTGGCAGGTTTATCTGTAATGAGTGGTGCGGGGACTGCTGAAACGCTATCTACAATTGTAACAGTTCCAATTGCTGGGGTTTTGAGTGGAATTACAGTTATATTCCTGGAGTACTTTTCTATGATAATTAGGGTGGCTGGTGTAAAACTAGAGGAAAAAAGTAGAAAACATGATAGAATAATGCCTTCTCACAGCGAGGTCTAAGAAAAATAGCATCGATGTTATCGTGTCCAAAGCGTTGGCCGATAATGAAATATCAAATTTAGAGTTTGAATCCGTGGTGGAAGAAATGGGGAGATATGAAGAATTAAAAAATGATATTAGAATCAAATCGCGCGCCACCATGCCCAAAATTGAGTGTACTGATTGGGATAAATTTAGGGTAAAACTTGGAAATAAAGTCGGAGGAAATGTTACAGCACCACCATCCTGAAATTGTGATATTTTAGTAAATAATTTTTAAAGCAGTAAACAAATTTTACATACCTATACAACATGTGTTTTTCGCTGAGAATTGCACCGTAATCGTATAACAAATTCATCCGAGCATTACGCTGTAATCGCCTCACTAAGTGTTTATAACTAACCGTCTGTGTACACACCGTCTGTGTAAATCAATAGCCGTTTACATACCACCGATAAGGAGAAATACACTCGGCTATAAATAGCCATCTGTTTACCTGTGCTATAAATCAATAGCCGTGTACATACCACCGATAAGGAGAAATACACTCGGCTATAAATAGCCGTCTGTTTACCTCTGCTATAAATATACACATGTTGTATAGTTATGTAAATTTGTTTACTGCACCAATATAATTAATTATTATTAATTGTTTAGCTTTAAATTATTATTAATTTTTACAAAATTGATAAAATGACGAACCATCCCGGAAATTCGTGAACCTTTCTAAATGTTTATAAATAATTATAATTTGCACACCATTTGTATGTTGTATAGGAAACTGATAACTATATATACGTTTGTTAACCTTTCAACAATTGGTCTCATCTCGTGTGTGCCATGTTGTTGATCCGGTATGACGTCCGTCTCGTCTGTTTAATGGTAGCAGTTTATAAATATGTGTGTATTTGGTGATGTAATTGCGTAGCTCAAAGGTGCCGGCCTAAAAGATTTCTGCCTAAGAGCTTGCAATTTCGGAAACCAAATTCACAAAATAGGCTCGCCTTACTTCGTCGGTTTCTCTGAATTGAGGAATTGGCAATGGGGTTAAAGGCGACCCGTAAAAACTAGACTGTGAGCCAACAGATGCGTGGGCTTAAGAAAGGTCCCAACACCCCAGTGGCTGCGTGCCGGCTAAGAAATCTGCCCAGTCGCTGGGGGTGTGTGCACGAGTGGAGGCTTTTGCTATTTTTTTCGTTATACTTGTTCAATATTTTATAAAATTAGTTTGATCCTTGTACCCGTGACATATCAAAAACTACACATCAGATCGATTCTATCTTTCTAACTGACTTTCCGATTTGAATTATTACTAAACGATAATACTTGCGAGCACATAATCCCTTGTTAACCATTCGATGAGTAGCCTGAGTGCCACCGCATGGTGGACATAGCAGTGACTCGGCTTTGGTCCCTACCCCACAATGCCGACATGGGCGAGGCGAAACGGAACCTCTTCGGTGATGTTTGCAATATTCGTAAATACCGGTGCGAAAACATCTCTCGTGACTACCTGTCTTCAACCACGCACAATTATTCTTCACTCGAACCATTGTGTTATGTATAACAGATTGCTGTATATACTGTGTATAACCAATGGATTTCTTATCTCTAATAGGGTGTAAATTGTGGTTAATTTTGTAAAAATTATAAAATTAATTAATTATTTAGCTCGTCCAACAAGACGGGCTTTTAATTAATTTTATAATTTTCTCATATTATGACAAATTATGACAACATTGGGCATGAAATAGGGATGGGAGGCTCGATGAACAACAAAAAGGAAGAGGATAACAAAATAGGGACTGAAATGGGTCTGGGAGGCTAGATGGACGCAGAAAAGGATAAGAATAACCAAATAGAGCGGCTGAAATAAGGATGGGATGCTCGATGTAGGCTGGCGCGGCTTCCACCGGTTTTGTTACTCGCCCTCCCTGCTGCTAATATACTAGTCAAATCTATTCCAGTTATATGTAGGGGGTGAATTGGTTACTAGTAATGGAACATGATGGTGTGATAAGGGGGATGTTCCTAGAGCCAGGCCATAATACGTGGCTGTGACTGAAGAAATGGGGCATTTTGGTTTTGCGACCAGTGTAGATCCAGATCAGCCTGTGCACCCGCAGTCTGATCAGGATGTGTGGGCGACAGGTGCGAGCATGGGCAATTTAACGACCAGGATTCACCCTGACAGGAGATCTGGTTCGAGACCTAAGACCCGAGTTGAATCTGGTTATACCCCTTATATGAGAAATACGATTATTCATAATCTTATTACTTTTAGGGGAAGGGGCCCAAGTGGCTTTGGTGTAAAGTAACGCGTCATAAATATGAGTTTTACTATATGGTTCATACATTTGTAATGCGTTACTTCTCAAAAGTAACGCATTAGAACTGTAACGCGTTAGAAACGGAACTTATGACACGAACCGCAACTCACAGCTTCTGGAATCGAGGCCCTGTTCCACGGAGCACTGTAAAACAAGCGCTGCACTCCGAGCGGCGTAGACGGTTTCGCGTCGAAAAATTCACCGGTTACCTAACGAGATCCCACTCAGCTCTACTTGGTCCTCTCATGAACGCATGCTCATCTAGTAACCGGTGCAAATTTTATAGCGCCGGTTACTGGACAATAATGTGTTATGCAGTATCGTATGGGCATTGTATACCGGTCCCTAATGAGCCACCGTACGATATGTACGTATAGCTAACGTTACATATATACTCTGTATTTCCTCTATAAGATATTACATAAATAATAGAACATGAAGAAAACACCGAGCGTTAAGGTTTCGGGACGGACGGATGGTAGGTTAGTGCCGTGAATGGGAAAACATATCTGGCAAGGCTTAGGAAACGAGATGGGCGACACTCTGCCGAGCCCATCCTGTTTCCGTGCCGCGCCAGATAGTTTTTCCCATTCACGGCACTAACCTACTATTCTATTTATATGCCCCCCTCACCATTCGGTGGCAGGGACATAATAAGCTATTTATGTGAGCGTTAAGGTTTCGAACGCACTAAGTCTGTGACCTTGACCCTGGGCTTAGCGGGGGCGGGACGAATGTGGATTTGTCACAGGGCGGTAGAGGACCATTGGAGCAATGCGTGTGTGAAATGTGAAGCAGATCCGAAGAAGGAAACAGAAATTATAAGCCATTTACCCGAGCGTTAAGGTTTCGGGATGGACGTACGTATGGACGGACGGACGCCGGTAACACTATATGCCCCCCTCACCATTCAGTGGCGGGGGCTTAAAAAAAGGTCACATGTTGGATAGAGGTATGTGGTGGGCATCCGTTGGTTATGAAGTTGTGCAAGTATAGTGGTCCTACACAGTCGATTACGCAGAAAAAATAGGTCACGTGGTTTGTGGTGGGTAACTGTTGGTCATGAAGTTGAGCAAGTATAGTGGTCCTAGGTACAGTAATAAACACAAAAACTTAACATTTCCCCAATCCAATACCCGGGATATTTTTTAACAACCCGGCCAAAAAATTGAAGCATTTGTTCATCGAATTAAGTTATTACATGAACAATTTGCATAAAATGTACTGATCGGATTGAAACCATTTTTGGATTTTCTGTTAATTCCTCTTGCAGGGTGATAATATTTGTTTGTTTGTTGGGGCTTAACGGCCTATCAACAGCTAAGGTCATTTAAGGCTGGGTCACTGGGTTTAGCACTAAATCCCATATATTGCCTGTACAAGTACATGTACATGCTCAAGAACATGTACAAATGGGGGGGAATTCCAAAATCAGAACTGAATATTTACAATAAAAGCACTAAATATTCAGCCCTGAAATCAGAATAATCCTGATCTGATGCCAGGTCCTCGCCACACCAGAATCACTTGGCCCCTCCCAAAAGCAGTAGGATCAGTAATAATCTTACTACTTTTATAATGGGCAATAACCCAATTCAACTCCCACGTAACAAAAGGGCCAAAGATAAAAACTTACCTGAGGGCCAAACCAGGCAAATCGTGATTCCTATAAGGAGGAACACCTACCGTTGATTTACGCAGTCACGTTCGCCCGACCAACCACCCACTGGACACATAATGGATATATGGATGATGGCTAACAAGCATTTGAAGTTTCAAGTCAATGTGACTTAGGACTGCAGAGATACAAGGTATTTAAAAACCTTAACACATATTTCGGACGGACGGACGGACGGACGGACGGACGGACGTTCTTACATTAGGGTACTTATGTGGCTTATCACATGTTAAATATTAGCCACATAAAACGATTTTTAGCCACATAAAACGATTTTTTAGGTGGCTAATTGTAACCAACCCTATCCTTTAACAAGTCCATAACCCTGTGGGGCTAGCCACATAAGTACCCTAATGTGTGCCCGGACGGACGGACGGACGGACGGACGGACGCACAGACGGACGTCATGTGATCACTATGTCTGCTTTCCGCAAGCGGGATCAACAAAAAGCAGACTACAATGTATTTGGTTGCCGCATTCTAAGGGTTCGGTGGATCAACCTTCAACAAGCTCAGGCGGAGCAATATTTATCAACACCGGTTGTGTTGCGACTGGAGAAATGAGGTTCATTTGTGAAGAGTGTAGACCGAGATCAGCCTACGCATCTGCGCAGTCTGACCCAGGCATGGGACTGGAACACTATCCCCAATCCTGAAAATTTATTTGAGCAGCGGATTGCGCTGCGATTTACTAGGGGGGTCTGGGGGCATGCCCCCCCCCCCTAATTTGTGTTCAATTCTAGATGCTCTGTGCTTCATTCTGAGGTATATTTAGCATTAAATAGATCACATTTTCCCCTGAAAAAATATGCTATAACTAGGAAAAATTGGCAACATAATCCATTTCAATTTAAAATAGTACTTGCAACAAGAAGTCAGTACATGTATAACAGGGATTCAGCTGGGGAAAATCAAAGAATCGCCACTTAAAAAAAAAATCTTTTTTTTTTCCCCGAAAATTGTAATTTTTTATCGCCATTCTCAACAGATTTACAAGATTCACAAAAGTGGTTCCTGGGACCTCAAATCCGGATTTCCGGACCATGCCTGAATTGTCACTGTGACCAAGGTCAACGAGTTTGCCATTTAGTCAGTTGATTTTGTTTGTTTGTTTGTTGGGGTTTAACGGACTATCAACAGCTAAGGTCATTTAAGGCCGGGTCAATGGGTTTAGTACTAAATCTCATATATTACCTGTACAAGTACATGTACATGCTCAATCCCAAAATCAGAACTGAATATTTACAATAAAAAATCTATATATTCAGCCCTGAAATCAGAATAATCCTCATCTGATGCCAGGTCCTCGCCACACCAGAATCATTTGGCCCCCTTCCAAAAGCAGTAGGATCAGTAATAATCTTACTACTTATACAAGAAACGAGGTAAAGCCACGAAGGCCAGGTTTTTTCCAAGCATAGACACTTGGGTAACATAATTATACCCACTTTTTGTAGACTAGATGGCCGTGGCCTGCATGTCGCGCCTTGGGGCGAGGCATGGACACTAAAACAAGAGGCCCAAATGGGCCTGTATCGCTCACCTAAAAGTCTCCATAGTGGTCATCTTGATTTCACAAAGACTTTTCACTTACAACTTCAAATGTTCCACAGAATTTGTTGGTACCTTCTGATCTAACATATATTGCGAATGTGCATGTGATTTACTGCTATACCTTCGATTTGATATATAAAATGACCATATTCGGCCATTTTTGACCCAGAGGCCACCATATGAACAAATCTGAATCAGCGTTAACTATCCATCATTCATACAAAGTTTCGTCGAAATCGGCCTGGCGGTTTGTGAGAAGATTTTTTTGACAATTTGACCTACTTTTCAATGGCGGACATCTTGGATTTGGTGATGACCTCCATTTTAACAAAAATGGACAGGCTTCACCCACAGACCATTACAGTTAAGTTTGGCCAATATCGGCCAAGCAGTTCACAAGAAGAATACGTTTGAAATCTTTAGTAAAATAACAACTTTTTTACCTTTTGGTGGCCATCTTGGATGACAAAATCATCTGATTTAGACAAAAAATGCTCCAGAGTGATAGACTAGTCGATACCTTCGATTTGATATATTATATAACCATATTCGGGCAAAAATATAATTTGACCCCTAGTTAACCCTTGGGCCACGCCCATTTTTTACCCAGGGGCCACCATATGAACAAATCTGAAACAGCGTTAACTATCAATCATTCACACCAAGTTTCGTCGAAATCGGCCTGGAGGTTTGTGAGAAGAATATTTTTTGACAATTTGACCTACTTTTCAACGGCGGACATCTTGGATTTGGTGATGACCTCCATTTTTGTTAAAAATGGACAGGCTTCACCCACAGACCATTACAGTTAAGTTTGGCCAATATCGGCCAAGCAGTTCACAAGAAGAATACGTTTGAAATCTTTAGTAAAAGAACAACTTTTTTACCTTTCGGTGGCCATCTTGGATGACAAAATCATTTGATTTAGACAAAAAATGGTCCAGAGTGATCAACTAGTCGATACCTTCGATTTGATATATTATATGACCATATTCGGGCAAAAATATAATTTGACCCCTAGTTGACCCCTCGGCAGAGCTGCCAACCCCATGTCGGTCACATGAGGAACATGGAGAGAAAAGGGGGCTATTTTCCGGAACACCACATATGTTTTCCGGAACACAAATCATACTCTTATATGCATAAATTAACTGTTTTAGAGCCTTGGCCCTCGTTTCGGCCACCAGGCATGACCAACCGAAAAATCACAATTAAACTGCTTGCAAGACGCAAATTCATCACCGCGCTTTAACAGGACCAAATTGGTCCATGTCTCGTTGTAATCATTGATGAACAGATGTGTTCTCCTAACTTCTTTCGATAAAAAATACCCAAATTCGTTGGCTGCACGCTTTAGAGCAGACATTTTATGAATTTACGTGTTGAATAAATCAATTTGGCTGAGCGCTTGAAACTACTATTAATTCACAACAAGAATCGAAATGGTAAGCGCCTCGGCGAGTATGATTACGGGTAAATAAAAAAATAGGATTTATTGGCAGAATTGTGAAACAAAATTATTATTTCCAGATATTCCCGCGCTGATTTTTTTAAAAATCGTACTTTTTAATTGTTATCCGTACTTCCGTATTTCTAACGTATTTTCCGGAACAAATACGGAAAAATCGTAACAGTTGGCAGCTCTGCCTCGGGCCACGCCCATTTTTGATCCAGGGGCCACCATATGAACAAATCTGAAACAGCGCTAACTATCGATCATTCATACCCAGTATCGTCGAAATTGGCCTGGCGGTTCGTGAGAAGAATATTTTTTAAGAATTTGACCTACTTCTCAACGGCGGCCATCTTGGATTTGGTGATGACCTCCATTTAACAAAAATGAACAGGCTTCAACCACAGACCATTACAGTTAAGTTTGGCCAATATCGGCCAAGCAGTTTACAAGAAGAAGACGTTTGAAATCTTTAGTAAAAGAATTACCATTTGAACTATCGGTGGCCATCTTGGATGACGTAATCATATGATTTAGACAAAAAATGTTCCAGAGTGATTGTCTCGTCGATACCTTCGATTTGATATATTACATGACTATATTCGGTTAAAAATAAAATTTGACCCCTATTTGACCCCTCGGGCGACGCCCATTTTTGACCCACGGGCCACCATATGAACAAATCTGAAACAGCGCTAACTATCGATCATTCATACCAAGTATTGTCGAAATCGGCCTGCCAGTTCGTGAGAAGAAGATTTTTTAAGAATTTGACCTACTTTTCCATGGCGGCCATCTTGGATTGTCGATGACCTCCATTTTAACAAATCTGAAATGGCATCACCCATATATCGTCCCTGTGAAGTTTGACCAATATCGGCTCAGCAGTTCGGGAGAAGAAGATGATTGAAAATGTTCACGGACGGACGGACGACGGACGACGGACGACGGACACTTTGTCATAACAATAGCTCACATGAGCTTTGCTCAGGTGAGCTAAAAATAGATATAGTAGATGGAAAAACTTTAACGAAAAAACTTTAACCGGACACACGGACGTACGGACGGACGTATGCCAAAATGCCGACGATATCGCGCTTTCTGCAAGCGGGTGCGACAATGATGATAAACACCCATGTGAAGTATCAAGGTATTGGGTGAAGCAGTTGCAGAGATATAGTATAACGAAAAACTTTTAACCAAAAAACTTTAACCAGACGTACGTTAAAAAGTTAACGTTGAAAATGGCTAAGTCAATTACGTAGAAATAATAGGTGAAGGTAAAAAAAATGGTCACATGTTGGATAGTTTTATGTGATAGGCACCCCTTGGTTATGAAGCTGTGAAAATTTGGTGGTCCTAGGTGTTACAGTACCAAAGAAATGGACTTAAACACGAAAACTTAACATTGTAAACGCGAAAACTTAACATTAAAAATGGCTAAGTCGACTGCGCGGAAAAAATGGGTCAAGTTAAAAAAAAAGTAACATGTTGGATAGTAATATGTGGTGGGCACCCCTTGATTATGAAGCTGTGAAAGTTTGGTGGTCCTAGGTGGTACAGTAACAAAGAAATGGACTCAAACTTAACATTGATTGTGGACGCCGCCCGCCCGGCTTTCGCCAATCCAATAGCCTGGATTTTTTCCCAAAAAAACCTGGCTAATAATGGGCAATAACCCAATTCAACTCACAGATAACAAAAGAGCCAAAGATAAAAATGTACCTGAGGGCCAAACCAGGCAAATCGTGATTCCTATAAGGAGGAACCCCTACCCCATCACATTTGCCCGACCAACCACCCACTCTAACAAACAGTATACTGGCAACAGTTCATCAGCTAGACTGACCACAAATACGACAACCCCATTTCTCCATTTACAGCCATATATGTGATAATATAAGATAATATTGACCCTTTCCACCCCATGTATCGGTAATGTTCCATGTTAATTTTCACACATGGTGTCGTTACTTAGAAAAAGAGGTTCGGCGGAAGTAAAACGTGAAACAGACAGTAGATGTGAATGCACAATAAAGCATCATACCTAGACACACATTGTTGACAAATATTATAGGAATGAATGGCCTTTTTGTGGAATTTATCGGGGTATAAACTTGGAAAAGTCGCGGGAATACTGGACGAAGGCCGGAAGGCCTCGTCCAGTATTCCCGCGACTTTTCAAAGTTTATATCCCCGATAAATTCCACAAAAATGCCATTCATTCCTTATAATTCCAGCATTTGAAATAAATTCATCAAGAAAATGTGTTTATTTTAACTGCGCCTGATGGTTACGGAAAGTAGTTCGGCATGGGAGTTTACTGGGATATAAATTTTGGACAGAGACTTGCTACAGACCAATCAAATGTTAGGGAATTGTGTAAATATTTTTGTGCTGGAATTATTCAATAATATCAAAACAGTGAAGAGGTTAAATGTTCTTGAGAAATGAGTGAGTGAGTGAATAGGGTTTAACGTCCGCTTTTCTGACATAGAGGTACAAGCCTCAGGGAGTCTACACGCAGACGGGTCAACGGGGTCGTGTCCCGTATCCACCTGTCCGAGGGGGTAAATCCCAACTTCAGAACTCAATATTTACAATCAAAATATATATTCAGTCCTGAAATTAGAACAACCTGATCTGGTGCCAGGCCATCGCCACACCAGCATCATTTATCCCATCCCCTAAAAGTAATAGGATTAGTGCTAATCTTATTTTTATATATGGGGCATAGCCTGACTCAACTCTCACACACAAGAAAGCCAAAAATGTACATGAGGGCCAAATCCGGTATAGTGGGTTCCGGAAAGTATGAACCCAATCGTTAAGCCAGTTTAGTCGCCTTTTACGACAAGCAATGGCTACTGCAGCACTATTCTCAGGATCAGTTGATCCTGCCCCGGTGCCTGCACGGGGCCCTCTTGAGAAATGAAGAAGTGTTACTAATGTATATGTACTATCACTATAAATCCCTTTCTGCCTAGTGGCGAGGGAATAACTATGTATATGTATATACTTACATGTCATCAAAAAATATTTTAACCCTTAGACCGCTATCTTATTTTTTTTGTCGTCCTGCTGTTTATTTTCTATTTTCCATTTTTATCATCAAAAACATGCTTTAACAGCTCTTTAGAATAATTTATAACATGCTTTGACAGCATTTCCATTGGAAATGATTCTGAAGTGCTGTTAAACCACGTTTTTATTGAGAAATAAGGCAACAGCAGACGACAATTGTTGTGAGTAGTGGTCTAAGGGTTAATAAGTGTTTTATTGAGACATAAGGCAAGATATAAAAGCAAAAGCAGACGACAATTGTTGTGAGTAGCAGTCTAAGGGTTAATAAGTGTTTTATTGAGACATAAGGCAAGATATAAAAGCAACAGCAGACGACAATTGTTGTGAGTAGCGGTCTAAGGGTTAAAACAGTATTGTCAGCACCAGTAATCACAAACCGACTCGGAATGTTATACCAGATGGCCGCGGCCCGCATGTCGAGCCCGCCGAGGCATTTGATGGTCTCAGAGTGTATTTATTTGAAGTTTGATGCCCAATAAGCATACAAAGTTTCAAGCAAAGCTGACTTACGGTTACAGAGATACTCGATAGTAGGTATGTGAAAACTTTAACGCAAATTTTGACAGAAACTTTAATGCAAACTTCTAAGTCATTTGACCTTGACCTTGGGCACAGGGGCCACATGAGTGGGACACAGAATGAATATATGGATGATGACTAATAAGTATATGAAGTTTCAAGTCAATGTGACTTAGGACTGCAGGGATATAAGGTATTTAAAAACTTTAACACAGATTTCGGAACGCAAACTTCTAAGTCATTTGATCTTGACCTTGGGCACAGGGTCCGCATGAGTGGGATACAGCATGAATATATGGATGATGACTAATATGTATATGAAGTTTCAAGTCAATGTGAGTTAGGAGTCTGCAGAGATATAAGGTATTTAAAAACTTCAACACAGATTTTGGAACGCAAACTTTTAAGTCATTTGACCATGACCTTGGGCACAGGGGCCGCATGAGTGGGATACAGCATGAATATATGGATCATGACTAATAAGCATATGAAGTTTCAAGTCAATGTGACTTAGGACTGCAGAGATATAAGGTATTTAAAAACTTTAACGCAGATTTCGGAACGCAAACTTCTAAGTCATTTCACCTTGACCTTGGGCACAGGGGCCGCATGAGTGGGATTACAGCATGGATATGGATCATGACTAATAAGTATATGAAGTTTCAAGTCAATGTGACTTAGGACTGCAGAGATATAAGGTATTTAAAAACAAAACGCAGATTTCGGGCGGACGGACGCACGGACGCACGGACACCCGGACGTCATTGTGATCACTATGTCTCGCTTTCCGCAAGCGGGCTCGACAAAAAACCAGGGGGCCGTTTCACTAAACCTTGTACGACTAAGATGTTTGTGAGTGCAAACTTATGATAGTCTGTAAGTTTCACATTAACAATGTTGTCTTGTAAACAATTATTGGATTTACATTTATTGAGCATAGGCTGCATATGCAGCCTATGCTCAATAAATGTAAATCCATCAATTGCAATTTCCAGACGATCCTAAATCTGCACTTACGAACATTTTAGTCGTACGAAGTTTAGTGAAATGGGCCCCTGATTCTTGAAATCATAATATGCTTTCTTAGCACCAGAGTTGAACTCAGTCTCAGCCAATCAGTATGGTTTTGGAGTCCAAACCTCAATCACATGATCTGATCGATTGGGGTTTTCAAGAACGATTCAAATACTGTTTCCATTTGGCAGTGTTTGGGCGGCCAGCTGATATACATAAAATGTATATATTCAGCTCTGAAATTAGAGTTTTGCAAAACAACAGAAAATATTCACACCAAACCTTCATAAATGTCTCGTTGAGAGTCGGCTTATTCTTATTTATTATTATGCGTGGTTTTACATGTCCTGCACATTCCTTTTGTTCACCAGAGACTAGCCAGTAATGTGTTTATTTTCCGTTTTCTTAAGAATTATTTTAACTGCGCCTGACGGTTACGGAAAGTAGTTCGGCATGGAGTTTACGGGGATATAAATTCTGGACAGAGACTGCTACAGACCAATCAAATGTTAGGGAATTGTGTCAATATTTTTGTGCTGGAATTATTATGGTATAGTCACTAGATAAAACACAGTTGGTCATGTAAATCACAAGATTCGCACAGGATGGGAAGATACTGGAGTATCCCGATCTACCTGGGTTATTTTATTGTTCAATGGCAGTTTAAATGTTCCACTAGCATTGCAAACACGAGTGAAATATTTACAAACGAGGAAAAATGAGATTCAAGTATTAACAAACAAAAATAAAATTAACAGAACAAACAACATCCTATAATATAAGTTTAACGTTGCATTCTTTCTTCTAATTAGTACTTGTCTAGATAAAAAATTCACTTGCCAATACGAGCGGATAAAAGTGGATTTGTCAAGACATGTGAACATCCATATCAAAATTGAAAATAGTACAGAATACGGTAGACGATGAAATGATATATACAGGTACTAAAACTAGTATGTTTGTTTGTTGGGGTTTAACGGCATATCAACAGCTAATGTCATTTAAGGCCGGGTCAATGGGTTTAGTACTAAATCCCATATATTACCTGTAATGTACATGTTCAAGTACATGTACAAATGGGGCGAAAATTCTAAAATCAGCACTGAATATTGACAATAAAAAAACTATATATTCAGCCCTGAAATCAGAATAATCCTGATCTGATGCCAGGTCCTCGCCACACCAGAATCACTGGCCCCCCTCCCAAAAGCAGTAGGATCGGTAATAATCTATATAATGGGCAATAACCCAATTCAACTCCCAGGTAACAAAAGAGCCAAAGATAAAAACAGACCCGAGGGCCAAACCAGGCAAACCGTGATTCCTATAAGGAGGAACCCCTACCTTTAATTTAAGCCGTCACGTTCGCCCAACCAACCACCCACACTAAAACTAGTGTTTTCTAAAGCCATTAAAATAGCCTCATTAACAAGTGATATGTAGTTTCAACATTTCTTCAGTGGTTGTTGTGATATTTATTAAATGCAGACCAAAGCGGGCCTAGAAAGGTGTGTGCAACATATATGATGCAATGACTAGACATATGGGGATACAGGATTTGTGACCAGTATAGACCCAGATCAGCAAGCACAGTCTCGTCAGGGTCTACACTGTTCGCCAGTCTATCACTTAAACGCCCGTCATCCTTATAATGATCGGCCCTGAAATTAGAATAACCCGACATGGTGTCATGTCACCACACCAAAGCCACTTGGCTCCTTCCCCTAAACGTAATAGTACTCGTATAAGGGGTATAACCAAATTCAACTATCACATGCAAGAAAGCCAGTCGGAGTCGGCAAGGATGATTTGGTTGTTTGTTTATTTGGTGTTTATCAACAGCTAAGGACATGTAAGGCCAGTCAAATGGGTTCAATCCCGTCTCGTTGAGAGTCGGCTTATTCTTATTTATTATTATGCGTGGTTTTACATGTCCTGCACATTCCTTTTGTTCACCAGAGACTAGCCAGTCACAAAATACGCCCCGTCAAGGGATTGTGACAGAAAGCTGTCTGAAACACTGGTGACCTTGACCTTAGTTGGATGAAGCTCACCTACAACAGGTGTGTTCGCCCAATTGATGTGAACACACCTGTGAAATTTCATGAAGATATTCCCAGCAGTATACGACTTTTGCTCCAAACAATAAATTCCTGCCCGCCATCCGCCCACCTGAACGGTATAACTAATACCTCCCGTTTTTTCAAAACGGCGTATAAAAAACGAAATAACCAGCAACATAATTATGACTGGCAGCAGGTTGACTTACCAGGTTATACTACACTTTATCGACTAGCAGAGCCCCAGTAGCCTATTTCACAAACATATCTAGCAAAGTATACTTTGAGGGAGAAATTTTCAATTTAAGGATAAATTTATGAATTTTTATTATACTGAATTTATTACATTATCACAGCCATTTTGACTGTGATAATGAATAAATACATTTAGTATAATTATTCTGCATACTTGTAATCATCAAATATATGCAGTCGTTAGTTCTATATGAAATAATGCATTTCGGGAAAAATAAATGATTACTCCTCAAAGTATACTTTGCTAGATATTATAAAGTATACTTTGCTAGATATTATAAAGTATACTTTGCTAGATATTATAAAGTATACTTTGCTAGATATTATAAAGTATACTTTGCTAGATATTATAAAGTATACTTTGCAATTTTGATTAAATCGACTACTGATCAGCATGAACATCCGTGCAATCTGATCAGGGCCTACACTGTTCCCATTTCAATCCTAAAAGTAGCCCCTTGCCATACACAAAATGAATACATTCTACTCATACTGTGTGAACGTACAATTGGACCCAGATCTACAAATGTCACAGAAGTGCCTGTTATCAATTAGCACATAATGGGAATATATTCACTGATGCTGCACTTCACGCCGGCGTAAAATATTTCACGTCGAAAAATGCACTGATTATCTGATGAGATGCCACACAGAGATTGATCTATGTGATAGCTCGCATAAACGCATTTTTCGTCTAGGAACCGGCGCAAAGAATTTGTCAGGAATCCGGTGCCTATTACAACATGAAACATTTTAAGCTGTCGTCGCGTGGCACCAGTGACAATGTAGCAGGGGCCCGTTTCACTAAACTTCTACGACTAAAATGTTTGTAAGTGAAAAAGTATGATAGTCTGTAAATGTCACATTAGCAGTGTTTTCTTGTAAACAATTATTGGATTTACATTTATTGAGCATATGCTGCATATGCAGCCTATGCTCAATAAATGTAAATCCATCAATTGAAATTTACAGACGATCCTAAATTTACACTTACGAACCATTGTTTATTTCTTTTCATACAAAGTTTAAGTGAAATCGCACCCCAGAACTCCCATGGTTGTACATGCCTTAAAGTGGTTCATTGGCAGTCCCAGTGTCATTGTAAACAATATATATTGAAAAACAAGAAAGGTGAGATTCAATAACAAAGAACGATAAAATTAACAAAATAAGCATGAACATAATCATGATGCCGAGTATCTGCACTGCAGACAACAGGTGGAAACACTCGGACCAAGGACCCAATACGTGGCTCATTTTGGACAACGTTACCCCACCCACCCATTTCCATTACCACTATACTTACAGCCTTTTCCAAGTAGAAGAGTTTGTGAAAATGCCCTAGACAGGCTTCATTTCGGGCTCGCTCAAACACAAAGCAAGTTTCGATTTTTTCGATCTGCTGATTTACGCTCCGGCAATAGATTAATGCATTAGGCCCCCAAATATATTCACTTTAAACATCTGTGTTTAGTATATTGTTAGTTACACACATTTTAGCTACCAACGTCATAGAGGAATTTCTCTGCTCGAAAGAATATCATCTCACACAACCCGCTTCACACATCGCCACCTGATTGGTTGAACAAATATAGGAGTATTTATGATACTCCAGTTTGGGTTTTCTTGATTATATTCAATTTCAGTTTATCGATGTGTGGTGTTTGAGCGAGCCCGAAAATATGGCATTTTTACGAAGCTGTTTCTTACCTTGGAAAGGCTGTAATGTAGTGTATTGAAAATGGTGGGTGGGGTAACCTTTTTCAAATGAGCCAAGTATTGAGTCTTAGGTCCGAGTCTTCCATTGGTGCTGCAGATTACATTATTACATTTGCTGTAATAACCCTAAATACGGAATTTATTCTTGGGGAAACACATATTTGGCTGTGACTGGAGAAATGGGACTTGCCGGTATGCATTATGCGACCAATGTAGATCCAGATCAGCCTTCGCATCTGTGCATTCTGATCCGGATCTGCACTGTTCGCCATTCCATCAATGAAACACCCATCATGCTTCTGTCAACAAATCTAGATCGTTGTCAGGCTACAAGAGTGTGCTATTAGATCAGGAGCTACACAAATTCCATAAGCCCCATTTCTCCAGTCACTGCCATATATAATCTATGGTTACCCACAACAATGTATTTGGATACAATTTGGCCAAAACAAATGGTGTCCGAATATTTAGGGTTATTACAGGAATGAATGCCTTTTTATTTGTGGAGTTTATCGGGTATAAACTTGGAAAAGTCGCGGGAATAACTGGACGAAGGCCGGAAGGCCCTCGTCCAGTATTCCCGCGACTTTTCCAAGTTTATATCCCCGATAAATTCCACAAAAAGGCCATACATTCCTTATAATTCCAGCATTTGAAATAAATTCATCAAATTAATGTGTTTATTTTCCGTTTTCTTAAGAATTATTTTAACTGCGCCTGACGGTTACGGAAAGTAGTTCGGCATGGAGTTTACGGGGATATAAATTCTGGACAGAGACTTGCTACAGACCAATCAAATGTTAGGGAATTGTGTCAATATTTTTGTGCTGGAATTATTATGGTATAGTCACTAGATAAAACACAGTTGGTCATGTAAATCACAAGATTCGCACAGGATGGGAAGATACTGGAGTATCCCGATCTACCTGGGTTATTTTATTGTTCAATGGCAGTTTAAATGTTCCACTAGCATTGCAAACACGAGTGAAATATTTACAAACGAGGAAAAATGAGATTCAAGTATTAACAAACAAAAATAAAATTAACAGAACAAACAACATCCTATAATATAAGTTTAACGTTGCATTCTTTCTTCTAATTAGTACTTGTCTAGATAAAAAATTCACTTGCCAATACGAGCGGATAAAAGTGGATTTGTCAAGACATGTGAACATCCATATCAAAATTGAAAATAGTACAGAATACGGTAGACGATGAAATGATATACAGGTACTAAAACTAGTATGTTTGTTTGTTGGGGTTTAACGGCATATCAACAGCTAATGTCATTTAAGGCCGGGTCAATGGGTTTAGTACTAAATCCCATATATTACCTGTAATGTACATGTTCAAGTACATGTACAAATGGGGCGAAAATTCTAAAATCAGCACTGAATATTGACAATAAAAAAACTATATATTCAGCCCTGAAATCAGAATAATCCTGATCTGATGCCAGGTCCTCGCCACACCAGAATCACTGGCCCCCCTCCCAAAACAGCAGTAGGATCGGTAATAATCTATATAATGGGCAATAACCCAATTCAACTCCCAGGTAACAAAAGAGCCAAAGATAAAAACAGACCGAGGGCCAAACCAGCAAACCGTGATTCCTATAAGGAGGAACCCCTACCTTTAATTTAAGCCGTCACGTTCGCCCAACCAACCACCCACCCACACTAAGTAGTGTTTTTCTAAAGCCATTAAAATAGCCTCATTAACAAGTGATATGTAGTTTCAACATTTCTTCAGTGGTTGTTGTGATATTTATTAAATGCAGACCAAAGCGGGCCTAGAAAGGTGTGTGCAACATATATGATGCAATGACTAGACATATGGGGATACAGGATTTGTGACCAGTATAGACCCAGATCAGCAAGCACAGTCTCGTCAGGGTCTACACTGTTCGCCAGTCTATCACTTAAACGCCCGTCATCCTTATAATGATCGGCCCTGAAATTAGAATAACCCGACATGGTGTCATGTCACCACACCAAAGCCACTTGGCTCCTTCCCCTAAACGTAATAGTACTCGTATAAGGGGTATAACCAAATTCAACTATCACATGCAAGAAAGCCAGTCGGAGTCGGCAAGGATGATTTGGTTGTTTGTTTATTTGGTGTTTATCAACAGCTAAGGACATGTAAGGCCAGTCAAATGGGTTCAATCCCGTCTCGTTGAGAGTCGGCTTATTCTTATTTATTATTATGCGTGGTTTTACATGTCCTGCACATTCCTTTTGTTCACCAGAGACTAGCCAGTCACAAAATACGCCCGTCAAGGGATTGTGACAGAAAGCTGTCTGAAACACTGGTGACCTTGACCTTAGTTGGATGAAGCTCACCTACAACAGGTGTGTTCGCCCAATTGATGTGAACACACCTGTGAAATTTCATGAAGATATTCCCAGCAGTATACGACTTTTGCTCCAAACAATAAATTCCTGCCCGCCATCCGCCCACCTGAACGGTATAACATAATACCTCCCGTTTTTTCAAAACGGCGTATAAAAACGAAATAACCAGCAACATAATTATGACTGGCAGCAGGTTGACTACCAGGTTATACTACACTTTATCGACTAGCAGAGCCCCAGTAGCCTATTTCACAAACATATCTAGCAAAGTATACTTTGAGGGAGAAATTTTCAATTTAAGGATAAATTTATGAATTTTTATTATACTGAATTTATTACATTATCACAGCCATTTTGACTGTGATAATGAATAAATACATTTAGTATAATTATTCTGCATACTTGTAATCATCAAATATATGCAGTCGTTAGTTCTATATGAAATAATGCATTTCGGGAAAAATAAATGATTACTCCTCAAAGTATACTTTGCTAGATATTATAAAGTATACTTTGCTAGATATTATAAGTATACTTTGCTAGATATTATAAAGTATACTTTGCTAGATATTATAAAGTATACTTTGCAATTTTGATTAAATCGACTACTGATCAGCATGAACATCCGCCGTGCAATCTGATCAGGGCCTACACTGTTCCCATTTCAATCCTATAAAAAGTAGCCCCTTGCCATACACAAAATGAATACATTCTACTCATACTGTGTGAAACGTACAATTGGACCCAGATCTACAAATGTCACAGAAGTGCCTGTTATCAATTAGCACATAATGGGAATATATTCACTGATGCTGCACTTCACGCCGGCGTAAAATATTTCACGTCGAAAAATGCACTGATTATCTGATGAGATGCCACACAGAGATTGATCTATGTGATAGCTCGCATAAACGCATTTTTCGTCTAGGAACCGGCGCAAAGAATTTGTCAGGAATCCGGTGCCTATTACAACATGAAACATTTTAAGCTGTCGTCGCGTGGCACCAGTGACAATGTAGCAGGGGCCCGTTTCACTAAACTTCTACGACTAAAATGTTTGTAAGTGAAAAAGTATGATAGTCTGTAAATGTCACATTAGCAGTGTTTTCTTGTAAACAATTATTGGATTTACATTTATTGAGCATATGCTGCATATGCAGCCTATGCTCAATAAATGTAAATCCATCAATTGAAATTTACAGACGATCCTAAATTTACACTTACGAACATTGTATTCGTACAAAGTTTAGTGAAACGCACCCCAGAACTCCCATGGTTGTACATGCCTTAAAGTGGTTCATTGGCAGTCCCAGTGTCATTGTAAACAAAATAAAATATTGAAAAACAAGAAAGGTGAGATTCAATAACAAAGAACGATAAAATTAACAAAATAAGCATGAACATAATCATGATGCCGAGTATCTGCACTGCAGACAACAGGTGGAACACTC
Organism: Conchocele bisecta; assembly: GCA_029237695.1. Lineage (NCBI taxonomy): Eukaryota > Metazoa > Mollusca > Bivalvia > Lucinida > Thyasiridae > Conchocele > Conchocele bisecta. The sequence continues at coordinate 18,296,643 of CM055276.1, forward strand.
GGACCAAGGACCCAATACGTGGCTCATTTGGACAACGTTACCCCACCCACCCATTTCCATACACTATACCTTACAGCCTTTTCCAAGGTAGAAGAGTTTGTGAAAATGCCCTAGACAGGCTTCATTTCGGGCTCGCTCAAACACAGCAAGTTTCGATTTTTTCTGCTGATTTACGTCTCCGGCAATAGATTAATGCATTAGGCCCCCAAATATATTCACTTTAAACATCTGTGTTTAGTATATTGTTAGTTACACACATTTTAGCTACCAACGTCATAGAGGAATTTCTCTGCTCGAAAGAATATCATCTCACACAACCCGCTTCACACATCGCCACCTGATTGGTTGAACAAATATAGGAGTATTTATGATACTCCAGTTTGGGTTTTCTTGATTATATTCAATTTCAGTTTATCGATGTGTGGTGTTTGAGCGAGCCCGAAAATATGGCATTTTTACGAAGCTGTTTCTTACCTTGGAAAGGCTGTAATGTAGTGTATTGAAAATGGTGGGTGGGGTAACCTTTTTCAAATGAGCCAAGTATTGAGTCTTAGGTCCGAGTCTTCCATTGGTGCTGCAGATTACATTATTACATTTGCTGTAATAACCCTAAATACGGAATTTATTCTTGGGGAAACACATATTTGGCTGTGACTGGAGAAATGGGACTTGCCGGTATGCATTATGCGACCAATGTAGATCCAGATCAGCCTTCGCATCTGTGCATTCTGATCCGGATCTGCACTGTTCGCCATTCCATCAATGAAACACCCATCATGCTTCTGTCAACAAATCTAGATCGTTGTCAGGCTACAAGAGTGTGCTATTAGATCAGGAGCTACACAAATTCCATAAGCCCCATTTCTCCAGTCACTGCCATATATAATCTATGGTTACCCACAACAATGTATTTGGATACAATTTGGCCAAAACAAATGGTGTCCGAATATTTAGGGTTATTACAGGAATGAATGGCCTTTTTGTGGAGTTTATCGGGGTATAAACTTGGAAAAGTCGCGGGAATACTGGACGAAGGCCGGAAGGCCTCGTCCAGTATTCCCGCGACTTTTCCAAGTTTATATCCCCGATAAATTCCACAAAAAGGCCATACATTCCTTATAATTCCAGCATTTGAAATAAATTCATCAAATTAATGTGTTTATTTTCCGTTTTCTTAAGAATTATTTTAACTGCGCCTGACGGTTACGGAAAGTAGTTCGGCATGGAGTTTACGGGGATATAAATTCTGGACAGAGACTTGCTACAGACCAATCAAATGTTAGGGAATTGTGTCAATATTTTGTGCTGGAATTATTATGGTATAGTCACTAGATAAAACACAGTTGGTCATGTAAATCACAAGATTCGCACAGGATGGGAAGATACTGGAGTATCCCGATCTACCTGGGTTATTTTATTGTTCAATGGCAGTTTAAATGTTCCACTAGCATTGCAAACACGAGTGAAATATTTACAAACGAGGAAAAATGAGATTCAAGTATTAACAAACAAAAATAAAATTAACAGAACAAACAACATCCTATAATATAAGTTTAACGTTGCATTCTTTCTTCTAATTAGTACTTGTCTAGATAAAAAATTCACTTGCCAATACGAGCGGATAAAAGTGGATTTGTCAAGACATGTGAACATCCATATCAAAATTGAAAATAGTACAGAATACGGTAGACGATGAAATGATATATACAGGTACTAAAACTAGTATGTTTGTTTGTTGGGGTTTAACGGCATATCAACAGCTAATGTCATTTAAGGCCGGGTCAATGGGTTTAGTACTAAATCCCATATATTACCTGTAATGTACATGTTCAAGTACATGTACAAATGGGGCGAAAATTCTAAAATCAGCACTGAATATTGACAATAAAAAAACTATATATTCAGCCCTGAAATCAGAATAATCCTGATCTGATGCCAGGTCCTCGCCACACCAGAATCACTGGCCCCCCTCCCAAAAGCAGTAGGATCGGTAATAATCTATATAATGGGCAATAACCCAATTCAACTCCCAGGTAACAAAAGAGCCAAAGATAAAAACAGACCCGAGGGCCAAACCAGGCAAACCGTGATTCCTATAAGGAGGAACCCCTACCTTTAATTTAAGCCGTCATTTCGTTCGCCCAACCAACCACCCACACTAAAACTAGTGTTTTCTAAAGCCATTAAAATAGCCTCATTAACAAGTGATATGTAGTTTCAACATTTCTTCAGTGGTTGTTGTGATATTTATTAAATTGCAGACCAAAGCGGGCCTAGAAAGGTGTGTGCAACATATATGATGCAATGACTAGACATATGGGGATACAGGATTTGTGACCAGTATAGACCCAGATCAGCAAGCACAGTCTCGTCAGGGTCTACACTGTTCGCCAGTCTATCACTTAAACGCCCGTCATCCTTATAATGATCGGCCCTGAAATTAGAATAACCCGACATGGTGCCATGTCACCACACCAAAGCCACTTGGCTCCTTCCCCTAAACGTAATAGTACTCGTATAAGGGGTATAACCAAATTCAACTATCACATGCAAGAAAGCCAGTCGGAGTCGGCAAGGATGATTTGGTTGTTTGTTTATTTGGTGTTTATCAACAGCTAAGGACATGTAAGGCCAGTCAAATGGGTTAGATCCCGTTTTAACCTGCTGCATTGGGGGGAAAATCCCAAAATCAGAACGGAATATTTACATAGAGAAAAAATATATTCAGCCCTGAAATTAGAATAACCTGAACTGGAGCCACGTCCATACCACGCCAAAGTCACTTGGCCCCTTCCCCTAAAATACGATTACGAATAATCGTAATACAAAATGTACTGTATATAAGGGGTATAACCAGATTCAACTGTCACATACAAAATGCCAAAGACGTATGTGAGGGCCAAACCAGTAGCCTATTTCACCAACATTGCAAAGTATACTTTGAGGGAGTAATCATTTATTTTTCCCGAAATGCATTATGTCATATAGAACTAACGACTGCATATATTTGATGATTAAAAGTATGCAGAATTATGATACTGAATTTATTACATTATCACAGCCAAAATTGGCTGTGATAATGTAATAAATTCAGTATAATAAAAATTAATAAATTTCTCCTAAAATTGAAAGTTTCTCCCTCAAAGTATACTTTGCTAGATAAGTATACTTTCCAATGTTGGTGAAATAGGCTACTGGTCTCCAGTCGGAATTCTGTTGAATTACCCGTCGTGTGGTCCCGACCAACCACCCATCTGACTTAACAGTATCGTCATGTAGCCTTTTTCACCAAAATTGCAAAGTATACTTAATAATCAAAAAAGTATACTTACCACATGGGACAAGATCAAGTTATGATGGAATAAATTGGTGACACATTATCAACCATGGTTGTGCATGTACAAAGGTAAGTTATTGTTGGTGTGCAACTTAAATAGTTCTGCAACTGTTATTGTAAACATAAATAAAATATTAACAAATGAGAAATATTGAGATTCAACCAGATGGCCGCTGCCCGCATGTCGAGCCCGCCGAGGCATTTGATGGTATTTTTAAAAACTTTAACGCAGATTTCGGACGGACGCACGGACAGACGGACAGACGGACAGACGGACACCCGGACGTCATTGTGATCACTATGTCTCGCTTTCCGCAAGCAGGCTCGACAAATATATATTATAGAAGAGCTCCGAGGAGCAAGATGTCCTGCTTGGCGCAGTTCGAGTACATAAGGAGCTTGTAATAACCTTGGGGTTAGTGAGCACCATGGGCTTTCTGTAGAATGATGCGGGATGTTGCTAAAAATACACCTATGACATATTAAAGCATTCCATTGAGGAAAAGAGAAGTTATAATGAAGTGTAAAGTTTTCGAAACAAAACATTTTCTAAGTCCTTGACCTTGGGGTCAGCGGACACCATACGCTTTCTGTAGAATGATGCAGGATGATGCTACAAATGCACCTATGAAATCAATGGAAACAGAAGTTATTGCAGATTAACCACCCCAATGTTAATTTTTGTGATGGACAGATGGACAGACGGACGAACGGACTATCAATGAACCATGAAAACTAGGTCATGGTCACATGGACTCCCTCTGTGTGAGATAGTTACACTACAGTGTTGATGTATACCAAGTATGGAGGTCGTACAACTTATATTTTTCTGTAAACTGAGCTAAACGCAAAAACTTAACGTGAAATGTTGACGCCGACGCATACGCAGAAGCCGACGAAAAGCTATGCCTATGTCCCACTTCTGCTAAAGCATGCGGGACAAAAACTAACAAAACTAGAGTGAGCAGGGGCTCACGAATACCCCTGGCCGCCGCCTGGACAGACAAATAAAAACTATTAACGCGGACGGATGGACGGAATTACGAAAAACTCTTGACATACTTTGTATGCCGGGGGTATAATATACATCACAACATAGTTATGGCGGGCATATGCCTGGCAGATTAAACCATTTCAGTCCAAGGAAACGATTGTTAAAATATACTATATCGCCCTGTCCACAAGTGGGCGCTAAAAAAATGAGATTCAAACTAGAAATGTGGCCTGTCGACACATGAATGCCCCCGCTAGCAGCAAAAGAAAACGAGACACATTTGAAAATTATAAGCCATTTACTCGGGCGTTAAGGTTTCGAACGCACCAAGTCTGTGACCTTGACCCTGGGCTTAGCGGGGGCAGGACGAATGTGGATTTTTCACAGGGCGGTAGAGGACCATTGGAGCAATGTGTGTGTGAAATGTGAAGCAGACCCGAGCAAGGAAACAAATTATAAGCCATTTACCCGAGCGTTAAGGTTTAGGGACGGACGGACGGACGGACGGACGACGGACGGACGGACGTTCTTACAGTACTATACTTATGTGGCTTATCACATGTTAAATATTAGCCACATAAAACGATTTTTAGCCACATAAAAGGATTTTTTAGGTGGCTAATTGTAACCAACCCTATCCTTTACTAAGTCCATAACCCTGTGGGGCTAGCCACATAAGTACCCTAATGTGTGCCCGGACGGATGTCTGTCCGCCCGCCCGCCCAAACGCCCGCCCGTCCGCCCGTACAAGATGAATACATAATACGTCCCGTTTTTTCACGGGCAGGCATTATCACCTGAGATAAATGACCAAGATATGTTTCTTGTTGTCCGGGTTAGTTCCACTGTATAAAGTGTCTATATAGCTACAGCATCGAATGTAATATCCAGATGTGTACAGACCATGGCCAAAAATATAATATACAATGTCCAGCCATGGGTAAATGTTTGTTCTGGCAAGAGGGAACTTTGAATCCCCAAGGCCGTATGCCGCGGGTTCAAACAGTTTCCGAGTGACACGGCAAATGTTAACCCACGGCTGGACATGGTCAAACGTTATTGTTACATTTCCGTCTGAAATATCGTGTAATTTGAGCATATATGCAGTACTTTCGGTACTTTGATAATCTGCTGCATTCAAACAGCTGATTTACACATGATACACGCGATGCAGCCTCATCAATTTCAAAATTTCAGCGCAAACGTTGTGTTTATTGGTGTTTAACAGCCTATCAACAGCTATGGTCATATAAGGCCGGTCAAACGGGTTCGATCTCGTTTTAACCTGCTGCATTGGGGGTGGGGAGGGGGGGGGGGGGGGGGGGGGGGGAGGGGGGGGGGGGAGGGGGGGGGGGGGGGGGGGGGGGGGGGGGGGGGGGGGGGGGAATCCCAAAATCAAAACAGAATATTTACATCGAGAAAAAATATATTCTGAAATTAGCGACCGTTGTGAACTTGTCTGGTGACGTAATGGCGCATTCTAGTAACGTCACGAGTAATGCTGCCCAATTTTTTATGGCTATATAAACATACAAAAAATAGGATTGAATATAACGATCTATATTGAAGTCACAACCATAGTTTGTTTGTTTGTTTATTGGTGTTTAACGGCATATCAACAGCTAAGTCATGTAAGGCCGTGCAAACGGGTTCGATCCCATTTTAACCGTTTTAACCTGCTGCATTGGGGGGGAATCCCAAAATCAGAAAGGAATATTTACATCCAGGTCCATACCACACCAAGTCACTTGGCCCCTTCCCCTAAAATAGGATTAGGAATATCGTAATACTCACATAAGGGGTATAACCAGATTCAACTGTCACATACAAAATGTGAGGGCCAAACCAGGTCTCCAGTCAGGATTCAGGTAAGGAAGAACCCCAATCGTTAAATTACCCATCGCGTGCTCCTACCTGCCACCCACCACAATCATAGTACCCATAATTGGAGAATGGAGCAAATGGCTGAATATTGTGTTCAAAATTTAATCAGCTCAGTCTCAGCCAATTAAACTGCTTGGCATCTCGTCAAAATATGATTCAGTCAAAATATAATTTTCTCGTATTTCAGCCTGTAAGAATACTGATCAATTTCATCTTTTAATATAGATGTGATTTTACCAGTATGTGTACATTGTAGTGCATGAAACAGCAGGATAGCTGCTTATTTTTGTGACATTCAGGGGCGAAGATTGGTCCGGCAAAGGTCGAGGATGCCACCCACCACACACCCAAAGTGTATGTTGTTACCACTTAGTTGAACCGTCTCGCAACTGAGTGGTAACAAGATAAACATTTGGTGAGAAATGAGAAAAAAAATCGTAGAAAAATATTTAGAGATTTGTGCATCGGCTGATTTGTGCAACTAGCCGACACGAACAACAAAACCGAACATTCACCTTGGAAGTCAACAGTATGAGAAATGCATAGTTCATTTCGACATAATATTAATAATAATAATTACATTCCTGACCTTGTATATGAATTCTAAATATTTCAATAAAAATAATATTATTGTCAAAATTATTGGTGGGGCAGTGAGCGGATCTGCCGGACCTGTCCCGACGCCCCTGTATTTCAAGTAAACCACACTTGAACCGCTTTATAGCACTATGGTTGCGGTCCACAGATCTCCAGATAAGTTTTGTATCTAAAGAGTATTATACCCCCAGATTTCAAATTTAAATTCACTACTCAATTTGAAAATCAATGCATATTTTCACATTGCTGTGAGTATTTTGTACTCCCACTTTTGATAATCAATGCGTATTCTGCTAAAATAATTGCGTAAAATACGCCAATATGCACCTTATCTGGAGCTCTGGGTCCATTCAAAGTCATTGTATTAGAAGTGAATCGTATTACATCTATACTAAATGTAATAGCATAATCGAGTATTTGGGAGTCATGACATGATCGTGATATATCGAAAATCATGTTATAATAAAGTGATATAGTGGGGTTGAAGTGTATCAAAATATTTTACAATCACAGTTCACTGAAACCACAATTTTTGTTTCTATAACTACAATATTTTCAGCCTTTTAAAGCGGAGCACCGCATATCCTATAGACCTGAATGCGATGATTAAGCCAATGATGGGTAATATATAGCAGTATACAGGCAGCTGTATACCGGCCTTGTGAAGAATGTCGTCGTAGGTTACGTGGGTCGTCGTGTTCTGGTTACACTGTGGGAACGTTGCTATACTCGTCATGTTGCACCTGGAATACAATAGTTGGCCACAATCTGACAAAACTGGCACACAGGTACGGAGCCCCGCAGGGGACGTAGAATTTTTTTTTTTAGTAATTCGTTCCTACGAAATTCGTTCACACGGAATAACAATTTGTTCCCTCAATTTAACAATTTGTTCCCACAAATTAACAATTTGTTCCCTCAATTAACAATTTGTTCCCATGTTTAACAATTTGTTCCCATGGGAACGAATTGTTAATTCGTGGGAATGAATTGTTAATTTTAATTGTTACATCGTGGGAACAAATTGTCAATTCGAGGGAACGAATTGTTATATCGTGGGAACGAATTGTTAATTTGAGAGAACGAGTTGTTAAATTTAGGGAACAAATTGTTATTTTGTGGGAATTAATTAATACAAAAAAATCCTTTTCCCCTGCGGGGCTCCGTACACAGCCACTTTGAGGTATGAATGACAAAATCCTCTTTCTAAATCATACCCAACTGTACTCCGATGTTAAACAACAAGAACATTCACCATTTTTTCAACCAACGGAAGTAGATTATTTATCTTGGGGCCCGGCTCGCTAATTCAGTAATTGTAACGTGATCGAAGGCCGGGAACCCTGTGTTAGCGAATTAGCGAGCCGGGACCAAGGTTGAAATTTGACGAATGTCCTACCTTGTAGCTGTTTAATATTGGAGTAAAATTTGGTATGATTTAGACGGATTTGTTTCGTTCATACCATAAAATGAACTGGCACGATTTCATTTCTGACTTGCGTAGATCATGAGAGCCATCAGCTACAACCAGCATATAACAGTTTGTATTGTTCGCTGGATTTAAGATTCATTGTTACATGGTTTCCGTTGTTTGCACATATGTAGTGCGTGCTGTTTGCATATGGCTTTAGGCAATGCTCATTCCGGGGCCGCGCGTAGACCAAGTGCCTTCATGACGTCACTACGCGGAAGTGCCTTCATGACGTCACTACTTCGTGACGTTCATGACGTTCATGACATCCATGACGCGGCCCCGGAATATGAATACCGAAAATTATCTACGTGAATGGGACGATTTGTAAAAGTACTGAAAATACTGAATATAATGCTCAAATTACATCAGTTTTTTGTTGGAAATGTAACAATAACGTTTGATCATGTCCAGCCGTGTGCAAACGTTTGCTGTGGCCCTCGGGAACTGTTTGAACCCGCGGCCTGCGGCCTTGGGTTCAAACAGTTCCCTCGGGCCACAGCAAACGTTTTCACACGGCTGGACATGATCAAACCTTATATTTGCTGAATGGGAACAGTGTAGACACTGATTAGACTGCACAGACTAGACAACTATTTTGTTATTGCATTGTAATCCCAAATCATGTGCCTAGTAGATAAAGTGTTTTTTAGCAAAAACTGCCTTTTCAGACACAATATTTTTAATTTGTCGTCTGCTGTTGTTTGATATTTTGTCATCTTTCTCAACAAAAACATGGTTTGGCAGCACTTGTCAAAACATTTTGAAAACATGTATTTGATGAGAAAAATAAACAGCAGACAAACTAGATGGCGCAAGTCGCGCCTGCCGAGGTTTTGATAGTATACCAAAACCAAGAGTGCCGAAGGTCACAATATACGTCCGTCGAGGCAAGGCCAGTAACAAGGGGAGAAAACTCACTGAAAACCAATAGGGTTCTTCATATTGAAGTGATACACATGTATACTGAATTTGGTTACGATCAGTCAAGTAGAACTCGAGTTATTGCTTGCACAAAGATAGTCCAAAAATAAAAAATGGCCGCCAAGGGGAGATAAGTCATCGAGAAATTTTCAAAATCAATAAGCTTCTTCATCTTGCCATGATAAACCTGTATACCTGAATTTGGTTACGATCAGTCAAATAGAACTCGTAGTTATTGCGTGGACAAGTTGCACCCGCCCGCCGCCCGTACAAGGTAAATACATAATACGTCCCATTTTTCCAAACAGGCATATCAAAATTTAACCAAAAACGTTAACCCGGACACATGTACGGATGGCTGTACGCCAATGTGCCGACTATATCGCACTGTTCGCAATTGGGTGCAAATTAATTCAGTATATGTAAAGGTTAACCTTGTGCAATCGCACCAAGCCTATACAATTGTCACGACATGCAGCATTTCAGAGACCAAGAGGTCACATGACTTACGGGACAGGGTCCATCTGTGAGAAGATGATGATGCTCATGGCGTTGAACGAGTACAGCATGGTGGACAGGTATTTGGCCCAGGAGATCCAAGGTGGGATGCTCTGGGTAAGAAACCCACCTGTAAACATGCATTGTATATTAAGCTAATTACCGGGAATCTCGATTGTATTTCATTGTATTTCATTGTATGTACATATGAATAAAATATGAAAAAAAAAGTAATATAAATTAATACAAAATACTACCAAAAGCGACATGTTGGAAATTAATAGTAAAAACTTTTTTTTCCCCAAAAAAACAACATGACCAATAAATGTGTTGCTACATTAAAAACAACATGACCAATAAATGTGTTGCTACATTAAAAACAACATGACCAATAAATGTGTTGCTACATTAAAAACAACATGACCAATAAATGTGTTGCTACATTAAAAACAACATGACCAATAAATGTGTTGCTACATTAAAAACCTGTCCAGACATGATGTAACACTGTTGCATAATAGTAACATAACACACAAATGCCCCCGCTGGCAGCCAAAGAAAATGAGGCACATTTGAAAACACAAAGGGCCAGAGAAGCTTGGATTTGTCACAGCATCAAAGCAGACCATCTGTAGCCGATTTCATCAAAATTGCAAAGTATACTTATCTAGCAAAGTATACTTTGAGGGAGTAATCATTTATTTTTTCCGAAATGCATTATTTCACATAGAACTAGCGACTGCATATATTTGATGATTAAAAGTATGCAGAATTATTATTATACCCACTTTTTTTGTAAAAAAAAACGGGTATATTGTTTTTTATACCCACTTTTTTTGTAAAAAAAAACGGGTATATTGTTTTCGTCACGGGTGTCCGTCCGTCCGTACGTCCGTACGTCCGTCCGTACGTCCGTCACGTTTCTTGTAACTCGAAAAACTTTTTCACCTTCATACCTACGCGCCTGATATTTGGTATGTAGCTTCGTTATCATGTGCAGATGCGCAAAGTGAATTTGGATTTTTGATTTTTCCGACCCTACACCCTCCATCATGGATTATCTCCCCCTTTCGGACTCAGAATTTCCCATTTTTTCCTCGTAACTCGAAAAATACTTTTTCACCTTCATACCTACGCGCCTGATATTTGGTATGTAGCTTCGTTATCATGTTCAGATGCGCAAAGTGAATTTGGATTTTATTTTTGATCCGACCCTCCATCATGTATTATCTCCCCCTTTCGGACTCAGAATTTCCCATTTTTTCCTCGTAACTCGAAAAAACTTTTTCACCTTCATACCTACGCGCCTGATATTTGGTATGTAGCTTCGTTATCATGTGCAGATGCGCAAAGTGAATTTGGATTTTTGATCCGACCCTCCATCATGGATTATCTCCCCCCTTTCGGACTCACAATTTACCCATTTTTTCCTCGTAACTCGAAAAACTTTTTCACCTTCATACCTACGCGCCTCATATTTGCTATGTAGCTTCGTTATCATGTGCAGATGCGCAAAGTGAATTCGGATTTTTGATCCGACCCTCCATCATGGATTATCTCCCCTTTCGGACTCACAATTTACCATTTTTTCCTTGTAACTTGAAAAATCTTTTTCACCTTCATACTACGCTCCTGATATTTGGTATGTAGCTTCGTTATCATGTGCAGATGCGCAAAGTGAATTCGGATTTTGGATCCGACCCTCCATCATGGATTATCTCCCCCTTTCGGACTCGGAATTTCCCTATTTTTCATTGTAAGTCGAAAAACTTTCTCACCTTAATACCTACATTTCTGATATTTGATATGTAGCTTCGTTATGATGTGCAAAGTGAATTCCGATTTTTGATCGGACCTTCCATCATGGATTATCTCCCCCTTTCGGACTTAGAATTTCACTATTTTTCCTCGTAAGTCGAAAAACTTTTTCACCTTAATACCTACGCGTCTGATATTTGGTTCGTAGCTTCGTTTTGATGTGCTGATGCATAAAGTGAATTCGGATTTTTTATCCGACCCTCCATCATGGATTACCTCCCCCTTTCGGACTTAGCATTTGGGGAAAGTGGGTATATTGCGATGGCGCGCCATCGACTTTTTCTAGTACTGAATTTATTTCAATGCAATAAATTCAGTATAATAACAAGAAACGAGGCAAAGCCACGAAGGCCAGGTTTTTTCCAAGCATAGACACTTGGATAACATAATTATACCCACTTTTTGTAGACTAGATGGCCGTGGCCTGCATGTCGCGCCTTGGGGCGAGGCATGGACACTAAAAAAATGGATATAGTAGATGGAAAAACTTTAACGAAAAAACTTTAACCGGACACACGGACGGACGGACGGACGTATGCCAAAATGCCGACGATATCGCGCTTTCCGCAAGCGGGTGTGACAATGATGATAAACACCCATGTGAAGTATCAAGGTAATGGGTGAAGCAGTTGCAGAGATATAGTACACGAAAAAACTTTAACAAAAAAATTCAAAGTAATTTGACCTTGACATTGGGCACAGGGGCCGCACGGTTGGGGGTTAGAATGAAAATATGGATGATGATAAACACCCATGTGAAGTTTCAAGGTAATGGGCGAAGCAGTTGCAGAGATATAGTATAACGAAAAAGTTTTAACCAAAAAATTTAACCAGACGTACGTTAAAATGTTTAACGTTGAAAATGGCTCAGTCAATTAGGTAGAAATAATAGGTGAAGATAAAATGGTCACATGTTGGATAGTTGTATGTGGTAGGCACCCCTTGGTTATGAAGCTGTGAAAGTTTGGTGGTCCTAGGTGGTACAGTATGAAAGAAATTGACTTAAACACGAAAACTTAACATTGTAAACGCGAAAACTTAACATTGAAAATGGCTAAGTCGACTGCGCGGAAAAAATGGGTCAAGTTAAAAAAAAAAGTAACATGTTGGATAGTGATATGTGGTGGGCACCCCTTGATTATGAAGCTGTGAAAGTTTGGTGGTCCTAGGTGGTACAGTAACAAAGAAATGGACTCAAACACGAAAACTTAACATTGATTGTGGACGCCGCCCGTGAAATCGTGATATTGGGATTTCTCATATCGCACCTTATCCGACACCTATACAACAGTTCCGAAAATCCAATCATGATGTGTTTGTTTTTATACATGGATGAATGTTATATTGCAGGACTAAAATTGTGTAACTTCAATGTCCATTCGCTTATTTTTCCGTAAATACTGTTTTCGAATACTAAAATATAACTAAATCACATATTTTGTTCGTTGACAGATAAAAAGAATTAAAAGTATATATTCAATTTTCACATGTACAGTAAATTCTTTACTATTTCTAATCTTTTTTCCTACTGACCTGTTTCAAATAAATAGAAAATGTTTGAACTTGCTGTTAAAAACTGAATATGTTTTCCAGAAGAAAATTGTTGTTTTGTCAAATGGGGGTTACGTCAAAGCTTGGTCCTATATGTGGATGTGACTGGAGAAATGGGGTTTGTGTGATTTGTGACTAGTGTAGGTCATAATCAAATATAACACTCTTGTAGTCTACATACGATCTAGATTGCATGTTAGTGTGTTTTATTGAAGGAATGCCAAAAAGTGCAAATCCTGTTCAGACTGCGAATGTACAGGCTGAACTGGATCTACACTGGTTGCAAATGCCCTATAAGCCCCGTGTTGTGTTCGGCTTATTGCACCTTCTCAGTCGCAGTGTACAGCGGATGCTGACACAATCTTCAAACAACACCACACCCCTCGTGGCAATTAAAGCGATTAATTTCCCCACTGCTGTCACCCCGGGCTTTCCTTAATTGACCCCATGTACAGCATTGTTTCATTTTGTGGACAATGGCCTACAAGAATGACATTATGACAGTTTGACCAGCGTAGCACCAGATCCATCTATACACCTGACAGCTCTGATAAGTGTCTACTCTGTTGCCCGTCTGATTTAGCATTATATATACACTGCAGCTCCATTATAACGCGATGGTTGGGGTCCAAGATTTCAAATCGCGATCGAATCCGATCGCATTATAAGATTTCGGGACATGCACGGGTACTGGTATCATCCGCATTTCGGTTACCAACTATAGCGGGAATTCCATTAGCAACGGACCCATATAAAATTATGTCATTTGAACAGAAGTTAAAGTAATTATTAATAATGACTATGACATACAAACTTGTATTACTGTATTAAACATATGCGTTATTTATAAAATCATGCTTATTACGTTGTATAGTGCTCGCGATAAACAGACACTTATTACAATGTATACTGCTCGCGATCAACAGGCGCTTAAAAGGATTAATTGATAATAAATAATGGTCGCGTGTCACGATTCATGCGGACAATTAGCTGTTGATACGCGCATAATCTCAGGATGTGGGGTCACGTGATCTATTGTTTACACGGCAACAGTCATATTGATGAATGAAATTTACGATTTACGCGAGACATCATGATTGCCATGGGCTGCAGTGTAAACAATAGACCACGTGATCCCATACCCAGATAATGCTGAATGTATTGTTTCAGATTGCACACAAACACCAGTCTATTTATAGAACGTTAAATATCACACGAGTAAAGTAGAGAAAGGCGACCGAACACGCAACCATTTATTAGCGACAATTATGTGTTAACACGGATATGTAGTAGATCCAGATGAGAATGATATGAAAATAGTTAGTTATCTTATATTTAAATGTGGGAACTGGTTCAAGAACCTTCTAAACCTGGTATGACATGCAAACCAGGTCTATCATTATTTATACACACTGGCGAATTCTTTAGCGCGGTAGTTGTACTTTGATGACTGTCACAAACATCGCGTGATAATTATAGCACGAGTCGGCATGCTCCTTTGATACGACCATTCTTTTCATGGACTTTGAATGTTGTTGTTTGAATAAACTTACAGAAATCGTGAATCAACTAATTACACGATGACTACGACGTCCGACGATTTTTTTTTTGATTTTTTTCTTTGTTTCCTTTTTTCTTCTTTTTTCTCTTTTTTTTAAAATATATTTTTGGGATCCACGAGAGACCCGTGTTATAATGGAGATCACGCTATACGCGCTATATGCGCTATACGCGAGCGCGTTATAATGGAGATCGCGCTATACGCGAGCGCGTTATAATGGAGATCGCGCTATACGCGCTATACGCGAGTGCGTTATAATGAAGCTGCAGTGTATAAGTACTATCAGGGAAAACATAGATTGCAACTTGACGATGTAAATATAAATAAATGTATATACAGACTGGTATCCTACAGCTGTTGAAAATTGCAGAGTATGTCCATTTTGTCACCCACTGTCGCATTTCAGTATGTAGTTTGTGACTAGGTCATTCTTATATTTTTACAGTACAGTACAGTCCCATATATTTATATCAGCGGTCTAATAAACTGGAGTTCTAAGTAGTCTGTTGAACTATTACGTGTAATAATCATATTATGCATACATTTCGGAAGTTCTACTGATACGTCATATACCCACGTGACCGCAAAGGGAAATAACTGTGGTAAGCAAAATAAGGGGAAGTTAGTCATGCAGTGACGGCTGGAAAAACTTGTCCGGAATATGAAATCCGTAAAAGAACGGCACATACTGGTCGGATTACTGTAAAATTTGTTTTATTTGATATATAAATGATGAATACATAAGCGTATCGTGAAAACAGAACCTTGTTATATCTCCTTTAAGACATGGTGTAACACAGTTTCATAATAGTCACATGAATACATGAATAGAGAAAATGAGATAAATGGCTAAAAATATCTGACACCATAATTACATATTCAAAATATGTGCTAATATTATGCCAGAGAAAGTGAATGTGTTGCAACAGCTAATGTCATATCAACTTGGTTGCAAGTCACATCCGAAATACCATTATGCCAGAGAAATAATTTGAAAAAGTGAAAGGGTTCAACGTCCCAGCAACAGCTACGGTCATATAGAGACAGGACCACAGTTTAAAGTCTCATCCGACAGCCCAGTGGGATGAAAATATTATGAAAGTATTTGTTTGATGCCCTAGGCGAGGTTTGAACCCACAACCTTCGGATTGGAAGTCGGGTGTTCTAACCCCTGGGCCACAGCCCATCCCTAAATAAATTAAAAAAGTTCCCAATATTCCCTATTAAATGCCACAATCATAGGGCAGTACCAACAACTCTAACTTGGTGATTTTGAGCACAAGATAATCCAGGGCGCAGCTAGAAATGTTTACCCAGCATGAAGGCAGAGATGGCGTAGCTAATCATGGTGGTCAGTGCAGTCCGCAGCTCGGTAAACATCGCTCCCAGCACAAACCCAAATGCCTGAAACATTGAACACATGGAGTTTATTCCACTTCATTACATTACATTTATGCATAAGTTGTTCACCTATTGGATTTTTAAGGAATTAAATGTGAGGGAGCGCTAGCGACCGTAGCATTTAGTACCTGAAAAATCAAATATGTGAACAATAACATATTTACAGTAAAGCCAAGTGTACAATGCAATGTCCCATCCGAGTACTGATTTTCCATTTCCCATTGCGAACGGTATCATTAAATCTGGTTATAACTTATTGCCATATCTGAAATAAGTGGAACACAATGCTGCGCCGCGATTAGCTTAGAAAGTAGTGCAAACTATAAATATAAATTGAAGGGGTCAATGGAATAATTTTGTATTAAGGTCAAAGTGAGGACCTTTGATCATCTGGAGGCATTACCAATGACAACATCTATAGAACTACATCTTCACATGCTGCAGAACCTCAGAGCACTAGATACATATCTCAATGTTGCTGTCACCTTGACCTTTGATCCATTCATATAACAAGAAACGAGGCAAAGCCACGAAGGCCAGGTTTTTTCCAAGCATAGACACTTGGATAACATAATTATACCCACTTTTTGTAGACTAGATGGCCGTGGCCTGCATGTCGCGCCTTGGGGCGAGGCATGGACACTAAAAAAATAGATATAGTAGATGGAAAAACTTTAACGAAAAAACTTTAACCGGACACACGGATGTACGGACGGACTTATGCCAAAATGCCGACGATATCGCGCTTTCTGCAAGCGGGTGCGACAATGATGATAAACACCCATGTGAAGTATCAAGGTAATGGGTGAAGCAGTTGCAGAGACATAGTACACAAAAAAACTTTAACAAAAAAATTCAAAGTAATTTGACCTTGACATTGGGCACAGGGGCCGCACGGTTGGGGGTTAGAATGAAAATATGGATGATGATAAACACCCATGTGAAGTTTCAAGGTAATGGGCGAAGCAGTTGCAGAGATATAGTATAACGAAAAAGTTTTAACCAAAAAACTTTAACCAGACGTACGTTAAAAAGTTAACGTTGAAAATGGCTAAGTCAATTACGTAGGAATAATAGGTGAAGGTAAAAAAAATGGTCACTGTCGACTGCGCGGAAAAAATGGGTCAAGTTAAAAAAAAAGGTAACATGTTGGATAGTAATATGTGGTGGGCACCCCTTGATTATGAAGCTGTGAAAGTTTGGTGGTCCTAGGTGGTACAGTAACAAAGAAATGGACTCAAACACAAAACTTAACTGTGTAAAACGCGAAAACTAACCATTGAAAATGGTAAGTCACACTGCCGGAAAAATTGTCAAGTATAAAAAAGAGTAACATGTTTGGATAGTAATAATGTGGTTGGGCACCCCTTGATTATGAAGCTGTGAAAGTTTGGTGGTCCTAGGTGGTACAGTAACAAAGAAATGGACTCAAACACGAAAACTTAACATTGTAAACGCGAAAACTTAACATTGAAAATGGGTACGTCGACTGCGCGGAAAAAATGGGTCAAGTTAAAAAAAAGAGTAACATGTTGGATAGTAATATGTGGTGGGCATCCCTTGATTGTGAAGCTGTGAAAGTTTGGTGGTCCTAGGTGGTACAGTAACAAAGAAATGGACTCAAACTTAACATTGATTGTGGACGCCACCCGCCCGCCCGCCCGCCCGCCCGCCCGGCTTTCGCCAATCCAATAGCCTGGATTTTTTTTTAAAAAACCTGGCTAAAAATCAAGAAGGTTCCTCTACTGATCATGGTAAAAAATCTCAAAGCTTGATGATGATATACATACCTAAAGATTCACCCTAACAATTAAATGTTGTCATCTGTTGTTTACCTTTTATATTCATTTCTTCTCAGTAAAAACATGTTTGTCAGTGCACGAGAATCGTCTCCAATGGAGGATAGTAATATGTGGTGGGCACCCCTTGATTATGAAGCTGTGAAAGTTTGGTGGTCCTAGGTGGTACAGTAACAAAGAAATGGACTCAAACACGAAAACTTAACATTGATTGTGGACGCCGCCCGCCCGCACGCCCGCCCGCCCGCCCCCGCCCGGCTTTCGCCAATCCAATAGCCTGGATTTTTTTCTCCAAAAAAACCTGGCTAAAAATCAGCAGACAACATCATTCTGATCGCCTTTAAACAATTAATCAATAACTCTCCCGAAGGTCATAACGACCTTTGACCAACAGGTCAGCATTACACGTGACATAATTATCTGCAGGAGCACAATGAGGTATGTCTGCACATACTGCACCACCCTAGACTACTAGATGTATATATATATCCTCAATGCCACTGTGATATTGACCTTTGATCTATTGATATGAAAATAATAAGGTATATTGACCGATCTTGATCAACAGCTCAAAGTTTGATGATGGTATACATGTACAAAAGTATTCCCACGTTATTGATCCATAACCTTTTTGCTACCAAAGGTCACTATGACTTTGACCTTCTACCAACAAGTCGGCATTACTTGTAGCATCATCATCTGCAGAAGCACAATGAGGGTCAGCACGCACTGCACCACCTTTTCTCCATATCTTTTCTCCTCAATTTCGCTGTGACCTTGACCTTCGACCAACAGGTCAAAATTATCATTCATAGGAACAACAAGGTATATATAGCATGTACTACACCAGCTGAGAACATCTACATACTCAATATCGCTGTGACCTTGACCTTTGATCTAATAATATAACTAGATGGCCGCAGCCTGCATGTCACGCCCGCCAAGGCTTTGATAGTATACCGAAAAACTTTAACCAAACACTTTAACCTCGGACGCACGTATGTACAGACGGACATACGTACGTATGTACGCCAAAGTGCCGATTATATTGCGACAAAAATCAATATGGTTCATTGACTGATCATGGTCAAAATCCCAAAGTTTGACGATATTCATGTAGGTAGGCATTCGCACGTTATTGATCCACAACCAGTTTCTACTTTAGGCCACAACGACCTTGACCTTTGTTACCTGTGACATCATCATCTGCAGCAGCACAATGAGGTATGTCTGCATGTACTGCAAGCAACCCCCCACCCCCCCCACCCCCACCGAGGCCTAGATACACATACTCAATATCACACCGACCTTGCCCTTCGACCAACATGTCGACCTTGGTTACCTGTGACATCATCATCTGCAGGAGGACAATGAGGTATGTCTGCACATACTGCATGGGGCCTCCGAGCCCGGCCATCCAGAAGAGCATCGTGTGCATGAAGGTGGGCAGCACGAAGCTGAGGGGGATGTCGCTTGTCATCTTGGACATGTAGTAGGCAGACAGGCGGTATGAGCCCGCCGCTCGCTCCTTCGTGATCACCGGGCGCTCCGATGGGACTAGAAACATGGCATATGGTCATTGTAAATTTTGAATATGTGGTCGTGACTGGAGAAATGGGGCTTATGGGTTTTGCGACAAGTGTAGATCAAGATCAGCCTGTGCAGTCTGATCAGGATCTGCACTGTTCACCATTCCATCAATGAAACACCCGTCATAGTTCTAATAAGCAACACAGATCATCATCAGGCTACAGTAGTGTGTTATATGATCAGGAGCTACAGTGGTAACAAAACACACAAGCCCCATTTCTCCATGCCACATATATGCCGGTTTAGAAAATTGTTAGTACATTGCTTTGAGTTAACAGCAAATGAGCCTTGCCCTGGTTATATCTGGATGTCAGTATTGAACTAGAAACATAGCATGATGTCAATAAGGAAATAATTGTATATACTGTGTATAAACTTTGAAAAGTCCAACTAAGGCTTTCATCCAGTATTGTTAGGACTTGTAAAGTTTTTACCATATGCCCAGATGTGGCTACTGGTTGCATGAAAATGCTCAAAATTGAATTGTGTCCATCATTTGGAGTGCCATATTTGTTTACAACCCATACCCCCACCACTTCATGTATGTTAAAGGTACATGCCCACTCAGTAGGCACAAAATGTTCTTTACATCAGAGACATCATCCGAGACATTTTCTGGCAAAATAAACATTCATTCACCATTACCCCACGTATGTATTGGCATTATTATACATTTTATATCAGACATAAATTTCCACACTGATATTAGGAGTGATAACCGTGTTTCTTTAAAATGTTCACGGACATTTACATTTCTTATTTATTCTCTGTATTTATTTTCTTGATGTGCAATTATCATACATTATAATCTGTCGAAAAAAAAATAATTCAGGTGACGCATTTAATTAGTATAAATAATGAAAAAATATCATGCCTCATTTGCATATGAAAACACAGTCGACCAAGGGAAGTGGCCAAAGTGGCCGTTGTTGGCAGGTGGCCGTTGTTCCAAGGGTCAAACATTTTCCCGGTTTCACAACAAAGTCGGCCATGTATTTTATACACTTCCACCTAACAATTCGCTATTTCACAATCGTGGAGTGGATCTGCTTTTTATCAATTACAAATTGCATAAAAATGGCAAAAGTAGTCGATTACATTTATTTTATGTCATCTTATTTTGTTGTTATTGTTTTTGCACCCAGCCTCGCTTTGGAAATTACATACAAAGGGGACTTATCTTCATGCGAAGTACATCCCGCGGCTTGCTTTGGTGCACCATTTAATAGCTTAAAGTGATCACACTAAGCAGTTTAATTAGCATTAACATTAATATTTTACTTTCTTACTCTCAATTTCTAGCAAAATAAACATTCATTCACCATTACCACACGTATTGATTGGAATTATAATACATTTTATATCAGACGTAACTTTCCACACTGATATCGCTCACCTGACACCATGAACACCAGAGGAGAATGTGACATTGAGTTCATGTGTTTTAAAAAAATTGTGCTATTTTTAGACGGCGGTCAATCTTGGATTAAGCGATGACTCTCATTTTACCAAATCTGAAAATGCTTCACCCAAGGATCGGAACTTCCAATGAAGTTTGGCCAGCATCGGCCATGTGGTTCCTGAGAAAAAGACGTTCAAAATCTCAAATAAATGGACCTTTTGGCGGCCATCATGGATGACATAATCATCCGATTCCGACAAATATTGCGCCAGAGCAATCGCCTCATCGATACCTTCAATTTGATATATGACAGGAGCATATTCGGTCAAAAATAAAATTTGACCCCACGGGCCACGCCCATTTTATACCCCGGGGTCACCATTTTCACAACTTTAAAAGAGCATTGTACATTGATCATTCCTACCAAGTTTCGTCGAAATCCGGCCAGTGGTTCATGAGAAAAAGATTTTTTAAGAATTTGTGCTATTTTTAGATGGCGGCCATCTTGGATTAGCGATGACCTCCATTATAACAAATCTGAAAAGGCTTCACCCATGGACCATAACTTTTAAGTTTGGCTACCATGGGCCAAGCGATTCATGTGAAGAAGAATTTTGAAATCTCTAATAAAAGAACGACCTTTTGACCTTCCGGCGGCCATCTTGGATGACATAACCATCAGATTTTGACAAAAAATGCACCAGAGTGATCGCCTCTTTGAGCTAAAAATACCATGCCTCATTTTCATATGAAAATAGCCTGATACCAACGCGCGTCACTATCAGTAAACTAAATATTGCTAAATGATTATCTCTATATAGCGGCCACTCGTAATCTTCAGAACTGGTGGAATAGTGACACAATTATACACTTATTTAATTCCTATAAAGAATATTTTGTGCCTATTGAGTGGGCATGTACCTTTAATAACGGTCATAATTATAATCTTTATTAAAACGATAGCCTATGTGGCGCGCCTGTGAAAACCACGATTTTTTTGTAACCAAAACATTTCATTGAATGTGTCAAGTTGAGTAACCCACGCAAGATAGGTGTCCAAACCGGCAGAGAACACCAGGCTTATTTGCTTCAAGACCGAATATTTAAGCTGCCTATGATGAATTGGTATTATCCGCTGACATAATTATTGAGGTTTTTAATTAGAGATTGATGAATATTGTAAACCATGGGCAGACTACACAAATTCACCGCCTGGTCTGGCCGATAATGCAATAAGCTGGGATTTGTCAGAGATAGAGACCCAATTCACATAAACACGTTTGTCGTGTCACTTTAGACTGGTTCCCGGTAGTATTGTTTCGCTAGGCAGGGTACCAGTATTGCATTATGCCTATTGGAATACACGACACGGAATACATATCGGGAATTACCGTTAATGGCATTATGCAATATTTTTCATGAAAAAAATTGTTAATGTCGCCAAAATGATACCGACCGATATGCGCAAGGTAAATGTTTTCAAAAGAGCGTTGTGCCAATATTGGTATGCGAATGTAATCGATGACTAATTGGATACAACCACTTGCAATTCAAACTAGATTGGTCAGTAAGCGAGGCTTACGGAATACCCCCCGCGTGGGCCCAGGTACCCCTAAAATATGTACAAATTTCCAAGTGTGTGGGCTTGTGACCTTGACTCTGGGATTAGCGCGAGCGGCATGAATGTGAATTTGTCACAGGGTGGTAGAGGTCCATTGGAGCAATGAGTGTGTGAAATGTGAAGCAGATCCGAGCAAGGAAATAGAAGTTATAACCGATTTCTCTGATGTTAAGTTTTGTAAAGAGACTACCGTATAACCTCGAATTAACGCCCCCGGAGGCGTTACATTTTACAAAAGGGGGGGGGGCGTTTATTAGCCAGTAAAAAAAAAAAAAAAAAAAAAAAAAAAATAAAAGTTTTTTTTTTTTTCGAAAAAAATTTTTTTTTTTTACCAAAGACCGCCAATTTCAAACACAAATAAGGATTTAAGGATTATTTGTGTTTGAAATTGGCGGTCATTGGTAAAATTATTAT
Source organism: Conchocele bisecta (assembly GCA_029237695.1). Taxonomy (NCBI): domain Eukaryota; kingdom Metazoa; phylum Mollusca; class Bivalvia; order Lucinida; family Thyasiridae; genus Conchocele; species Conchocele bisecta. The sequence goes on from CM055276.1 coordinate 18,319,505, forward strand.
TATTTTTAATTTTTTTTTTTGGGGGGGGGGGGGTGGGGGCGTTTCATTAGCCATTTATTAGCCTTATAAAAAAAAAAAAAAAAAAAAAAAAAAATTGTTTTTTACCAAGGACCGCCAATTTCAAACACAAATAAGGATTTAAGGATTATTTGTGTTTGAAATTGGCGGTCACTGGTAAAAAAAAAAATTATTAATTTTTTTTTATTTGTGTGGGGGGGGGTGGGGGGGGGGGGGGGGGGGCGGGGGGGGGGCGGGGGGGGGGGGGGGGGCGGGGGGGGGGGGGGTGGGGGGGGGCGTTGGGGGGGGGGGGGAGGGGGGGGGGGGGAGGGGGGCAGGGGATGTGGGGGGGGCGTTTATTAGGAGGGGGGCGTTAAGCCAAGGTTATACGGTATGTATGTGACGTTGACCTCGAGATCAGCGGGGATTTGTCACAGCATATGAAATATTAAGTATTTTCCATGAAAGAAATAGAAGTTATAACTATTTCTCTGATGTTAAGTTTTGTAAAGAGACTAAGTATGTGACCTTGACCTTGGGATCAGCGGGGGTTGGACACTCGTAGATTTGTGACAGCATGATAGTACAACCTTAGAGGAATGCACAAGTGAAATAATAAGAATTTTCAATGAAGGAAATAGAAGTTATAACTTATTTCTCTGATGTTAAGTTTTGTAAAGAGTATTTGACCTTGACATTGGGATCAGCGGGGTTGGACGGTCATGGATTTTGCACAGCATGGTAGTAGAGCCTTACAGGAATGCATGTGTGAAATATTAAGCATTTTAGATGAAGGAAATAGAAGTTATAACAATATTTCTCTGATGTTAAGTTTTGTAAAGAGAGTAAGTATTTGACCTTGACCTTGGGATCTGCGGGGGTTGGACGGTCGTGGATTTGGCACAGCATGGTAGTAGAGCCTTACAGGAATGCATGTGTGAAATATTAAGCATTTTAGATGAAGGAAAGAAGTATTAAGCAATATTTCTCTGAGTTAAGTTTACGGACTAAGTAATTGATTGACCTTGGATCTGCGGGGGTTGGATCGTGGATTTGGCACGCATGTAGTAGTACTTAGGAATGCATGTGTGAAATATCAAGCATTTTAGAGAAGGAAATAGAAGTATAACAATCTCTGATGTTAATTTCCGGATGGACGGACGGACGGACGCACGGACGGACGGACAACCTGACTCCAGTATACCCCCCTCAACTCGTTGCGGGGGGTATAATGATAGCGGCTAGATTGTGATGAATGGAAAATAGGGATGTGGTGCTAATTTTTTGGCTGACAAAAACATGACATGGCCACTGTTCACATACAAAAATGCCACGTGGGAATGAAAATAGCTGGCCGCTGGTCGCAGTCCGGGGTGGTCGTTATTCCAAGGTCTTATAAAGAACAAAATTGGACAGGGAGATTTTTAACTGGCCGTTGTGGACAGGTGGCCGCTATTACCAGGTGGTCGTTAACACGGGTTCGCCTGTAGCCTGATACCACCGCGAGTCACTATCAGTAAAATAAAGATTACTAAATGATTATATCTGTATAGCGGGCAGTCGTAATTTTTAGAACTGGTGGAATATTGACACAATTATACACTTATTTAATTCCTATAAACAACATTTTGTGTCTGAGTGGGCATGTACCTTTAATTAAAATGTTTTGTTTACACAAATTAAAGTTGTTCAAACATTAAAATCTCTATGCATAAGCAACTGGAGAAAATTGCATAGACATGGGTGTTTATTACAATAAATATGGTACATATATACGAAGAATTAGAAAAAAAAAAGTGTGTACATGTATGCAAATGGGATAGCTGATCTGGGGCTACACGGTTCACTATGGCAATAAACCTTCTACAGTCACATGACCACTTACAGCTGCTGATGGCCTCCATTGCGGGTTGGAAGGTCCAGTATGACCCCATAAAGAACACCTGAAACAAGAAATGACATCATTAAATGAAGCTAATCCCCTCGCTTGCAGCCTTGATAATAATTTTTTTTTAACATTTTTGCCTTACAAACAAGGTGAACATGAACACAAGTCCTCAGTGACGATGAGCTTGGGCGTTTGGACGTGGGTTGCATGCAATTCAAAGCACCGTCCCAAGACATTGTGGCCAAATATTATCAAAATTAGTGAAGCGGTTCAGAAGTTATTGAAAAATGAAAGTTGTTATGGTGGAACCCCTCTAAAGCGGACACTAAGAAAACACATGTGATGTTACTTTTGATTAGTTTCTTGGTCATTTATCTCGGGTGATAATGTCTGTTCGTGATCGCATAGCACACAACTACGGCTTAGAATGATCAAATGCCCGATTTACAGTGAAACCTCCCAGGGTGTCTGTCTGGTTTAGAGAGGTCTGCGCTGTACTAACATTTGTTTGTTTGTTTATTGGTGTTTAACGGCCTATCAACAACTAAGGTCATGTAAGGCCGGGCAAATGGGTTCTATCTCGTTTTAACCTGCTGCATTCTAAATTTGCACTTACGAACATTTAATCGTAAGAAGTTTAGAGAAACGGCTCCCAGGTCTCCAGTCGGAATTCCGGTAATGATGAACCCGACTGTACTAACGTATGTACGCATGTACGTACATGGACTAACGCTATATCCTCTCTATAACCTGACCTGGTTCCAGGGCCATACCACACCAAAGCCACTTCCCCTAAAAGTAATAGGATTACAAATAATCATATTACTCGTATAACTATTATAAGGAGTATAACCAGATTCAACTCTCACATACAAGAAAGACAAGACGTACATGAGGGCCAAACCAGGTCTCCAGTCGGGATTCCGGTAAGGATGAATCCCGATTGTTAAATTACCCATCGCATGCTCCCACCTGCCACCCACAATAGCATGGTAAAATACAGAATGCAGCTGTATGGGACTCCTGATCAAATAGCACATTCCTGTAGCCTGATACGATCAACATTTCTTGTTAGAAGCATGACGATATACATTCCTTGTTAGAAGCATGACAATTGATCTACATTCCTTGTTAGAAGCATGACAATTGATCAACATTCCTTGTTAGAAGCATGACGATCAACATTCCTTATTAGAAGCATGACGATATACATTCCTTGTTAGAAGCATGACAATTGATCTACATTCCTTGTTAGAAGCATGACAATTGATCTACATTCCTTGTTAGAAGCATGACAATTGATATACATTCCTTGTTAGAAGCATGACAATTGATCTACATTCCTTGTTAGAAGCATGACGATCAACATTCCTTATTAGAAGCATGACGATATACATTCCTTGTTAGAAGCATGACAATTGATCTACATTCCTTGTTAGAAGCATGACGATCAACATTCCTTGTTAGAAGCATGACGATATACATTCCTTGTTAGAAGCATGACGATATACATTCCTTGTTAGAAGCATGACGATATACATTCCTTGTTAGAAGCATGACGATCAACATTCTCAACATTCCTTGTTAGAAGCATGGCGGGTGTGTCAGTAATGGAATAGCGAACAGTGCAGATCCTGATCAGACTGTGCGGAGGCACAGGCTGATCTGGATCTACACTGGTGGCAAAACATATCAGCTCAATGTCTGCAGTCGCAGCCACATAAGATACAAGCTATGTGATTTGGTACCTAAGAATATTTTTATGAACAAATATTTACAGAAACTGTGATAATTTCTGTCAATGACGTTGACAGTTGATGAAATTTTTATAGCAAATGCGGAATTCTACTCTTAGATAGAAAATCACAAAGCTTGTCTCATACGTGAAGTCTCCCGGCCTCCCGCAGCATGGAAGAATAACAGTTACCAGTCCCATTGTATCCCTGACAGTGTTAATTCCCTTCTCGGACTGGAAGTATATGATGCCGGCGACGCACGAGACGACGAGACACTGTACGATTGTGTACCCCTGTAACAAGACGCCCTTCGTCTGCTTGAAGCTGCGCCAGGCCAACATACGGTACTGCTGCAGCCATGACGTCTGCCAGCGACGTCGCGTATCATGTGGGCTGTCGTCAGTGTCTGCTTTACTGTCATCTGAAATGGGAAATTATGATGCACAGGGAGAATGTTGACTACAAGCAATTAACATAAGAAATGAAGGCCATGAATCATTATCAGGGTCAACTTTACATGGTCTGACCATCAAAATTATGGCACATCGGGAAAATGTTACTTAATTGTAAAACAATTAAGATGTTAAGACAAAGCCAGGCCAGCATGCAGCACTACTGTAGCCACGATGTCTGCCAGCGATGTCTGAAATGGGAAAAAATAGCACACTGGGAAAATAATGATTACAAGCAATTAAGACAAGAAATTAAGATCATTATCAGGGTTACTTTAAAATCAAAATCATGACACACTGGGAGTATGTTAATTAATTGGAATGCCATTAATGCAGGGTACCATCAACTTTACCATTGTCTGAAATGTGAAATTATGACGAACTGGGAAAATGTTACATGTAATTACAACCAATTAAGACAAGAACAGAAGGAACAACAATGGGAAAATGTTAATTAATTGCAAAACCATTAAGGCAAAGTCATGAAGGCAGGGTACCAACCATCATTGGGTCAACTTTAGCATTGTCTGAAATGTGAAATTAAGACACACTGTATAATGTTAAATATTTACACCTTCTATAAATTCATAATGCAAATGCCCATTTCATGTATTGCATTTACATCACAAGACAATACATTAGACACACATGATGTCGCGCAATGTTGTTGATTGGTTAAAGTTCGCAACATCGCAGTTCCAGGAATTGCGACAAAATGACATAAAACAAGATTGTTGTTAATTTTGACGCCGTATTTGGTTATTTACAGTTTTGAAACTATCAGGAAATGCAGTGTAAATGTAAGAATAAAACCATGGGCTGTTGCGTTTAATGGGGTGAACAATACATTTGATCTGTTTAAAGTTTGCAAGGAGTCCTTCGGACTCCACGCACTTTAAACAGACCAAATGTATTGTGCACCCCGGTAAACACAACAGCCCATGGTTTTATTCCTTAATTACAAGCAATTAAGACAAAACCAGGAGGGCCGGGCTTTATCGCTGTCTGAAACAGGAAAATATGCCAACTGGGAAAATGTTAAAGGCCCCGTGTCTCTGATGTGGATGAAATGTGAGCAAAACATTTGGTAAAATAGCTTTTCGATCGGTTCTCTGAACATACATGTGGGTGTGACTGGAGAATCGGGACTTATGGAATTTATGGCCAGTGCAGCTCCTGATCACACAGCACACTCCTGTAGCTTGATAGCGGTCCATACTGCTTGTTAGAAGCATGACAGGTATTTCATTGATAGAATGGCGAGCAGTAAAGATCCTGATCAGACTGTGCTGATGCACAGGCTAATCTGGATCTACACTGGTCGCAAAACCCGTAAGCCCCATTTCTCCAGTCACATATGACCCTATGACTCTTTATTACAAGAAATCTCTTATAATAAAACATTCAAAGAGTTTCAAGCGGTGTGTCTTTGTGTCTTATCTGCAGCAAAACGGTAGTCAGTGGTAACTGAATCTGTGAAAGGAATCACTACTAGCGGATTTTTCCAGATACAGTCAAGAATTTCTTTGATTTGCTGTTTCGGATATCGAAAGTGGACATGCAAATATGATAATTAGCCGACAAACAGATGTTTATGACCAGTTTCGAATGATATTCATTGATTTATCCCAACTGGTTTTTGTGAAATGCATCTCCGGAGGTACCATCTGAGACACAATCACTTCAATTACAGTAAAACCTCTATTCTATTCCACATTTGCTCTGAACATTTCACCAACTTTTGTAAATACTTTGATGAGATATCGCACATCTTGTTATGTACAAACTCACATGGTTCGTCTCATGTGACTGGGAAAATGGGGCTTATGGCATTTCTGTAGCCTATTGCACCAACATTGCAAGTATACTTTGAGGGAGTACGGTAATCATTTATTTTTCCTGAAATGCATTATGTCATATAGAACTAACGACTGCATATATTTGATGATTTTTTTTGTATGCAGAATTATTATACTGAATTTATTACATTATCACAGCCAAAATGGCTGTGATAATGTAATAAATTCAGTATAATAAAAAATAATACATTTATCCTAAAATTGAAAAATTCTCCCACAAAGTATACTTTGCTAGATAAGTATACTTTGCAATGTTGGTGAACTAGGCTACTGGTCAGTCTAGCTCCCAATCAGTTGGTGAACTCATCCAGCCTGATAAGGATCTATATTGTTTGCTAAATATATAACAAGTGTTCCACTGAGACTGAATGTTGAAAGGTGCAGATCATGATCAGACTGCGTGAATGCGCAGGCTAGTCTGGGTCTACACGGGTCACATTGTCCATAAGCCCCATTTCTCCATTCACAGCCAATTAGTATATGTATGTAAAACACTAGTCCTATCCTATGTAATAATTATACCATAGGTAGCACTGCTAGACGACAATAACAAAGCGAACTGAATGTACAAAATGTTAAGTGAGATAATTAAATAATTACCCATGATTATGAATATTACTGTGAATAGTATTGTGTGTGCCGTGTGATAAATACACAATAATTTTCATTGAAAATGTTCATCATGAGGCAAAGCTCCATATAAGGTGCGTATCTAAAGAGTATTATACGCCCATATTTCAAATTCAATGCATATTTTACTTTTACAAATGTATTATCGATTTTCTTCCCTATTAAATATGGAACAAATGATAGAAAAAATAAAACAAATTTAAAAATTCACTTATTTCAGCTGCAAAAAGTGAACAGTGTTTACTTGCAGCTCAACTAAGTAAATTTTCAACTTTATTACAGTATTTTCACTACTCAATTTGAAAATCAATGCGTATTTTCACATTGCTGTAAGTGTTTTGTACTCCCACTTTTGATAATGAATGTGTATTCTGCGGAAAATATGCCCAATACACATTATCTGGAGCTCATAAGGTGTACATTGAAGATCTGGGTGCAGATTGATCACAAGCCCTACAACAAGTTTGCTGCATCAGTGTAACCCTTATAGTGCTGAATTAATTTGTGTCGTCTGCTGAATATTTTTTATTTTTCCATTTTTCTCATCAAAAACTTGGTTTGGCAGCACTTTAGAATCATTTCCAATGGAAATGATTCTAAAATGCTGCCAAACCATGTTTTTACTGAGAGAAAAGACAAAATATGAATTATCAGCAGATGACTATTTTCGGTTCCCGCATTCTAAGGGTTAACCCTTTAAACACCACCACTTAACCCTTTCAACACCACAGGCCTGTATAGTGGTATTGGCAAAACTTGTAGATCCAGATGAGCCGGCTCATCAGGATCTGCACTTTTTGCAACTGCTCTTTATATCAGAGACATCATCGAGACATTTTCTGGAAAAATAAACATTCATTCACCAATACCCCACGTACAGATTGGCATTATTATACATTTTATATCTGACGTAAATTTCCACACTGATAACCGTGTTTCCTCAAAATGTTAACGGACATTACTATTTATTCTCTATATTTGTTTTTTGATGTGCAATGATCATACTTTATAATCTGTTGAAAATATAATTTTTTCAGGTGACATATTTAATTAGTATAAATAATTAAACAAGAGGGCCATGATGGCCCTAATTCGCTCACCTGACTCCATGAACACCACAGGAGAATGTGACATTGAGTTCATAAGTGTTTTAAAAACAATTTGATATATGACATGAGCATATTTGATCAAAAATAAAATTTGACCCCACAAGCCACGCCCATTTTTGACCCCGGGGTCACCATTTTAACACCTTTGAAAGAGCATTCTACGTCGATCATTCCTACCAAGTTTCGTCGAAATCCGGCTGGCGGTTCATGAGAAGAAGATTTTTTAAGAATTTTTGCTATTTTTAGACGGCGGCCATCTTGGATTAGCGACGACCTCCATTTTAACAAATCTAAAAAGGCTTCACCCATGGATCATAAATGTGAAGTGTGTTCGTGTGAAGAAGAATTTTGAAATCTCTAATAAAAGAACAACCTTTTGACCTTTCGGCGGCCATCTTGGATGACATAACCATCCAATTTCGACAAATAATGTATCAGAGCGATCGCCTCTTTGATACCTTCGATTTGATATAGACATGACCATATTCGATCAAAAATAAAATTTGACCACTATTTGACCCCACGGGCCATGCCCATTTTTGACCCCGGGGTCACCATTTTAACAACTTTGAAAGAGCATTGTACATCGATCATTCCTACCAATGAGAAGAAGATTTTTGAAGAATTTGTGCTATTTTTAGATGGTGGCCATCTTGGATTACGTGATGACGTCATTTTAACAATTTTGTAATCCCCCTGCCTAAGGACCATGACCATGAAGTTTGGTGACTATAGGCCCAATGGTTACCGAGGGAGAAGACGTTTGAAAATGTTCACCGACGACGGACGGACGACAGACGCCGGACGCCGGACGGACGACGGACACATTGCGGTAACAATAGCTCACATGAGCTTTGCTCAGGTGAGCTAAAAATATCATGCCTCATTTGCATATGAAAATAGCCTGATACCACTGCGAGTCACTATCAGTAAAATAAATATTACTGAATGATTATATCTGTATAGCGGACGGACAGAACTGGTGGAATAGTGACACAATTATACACTTATGTAATTCCTATAAAGAACATTTTGTGCGTACTGAGTGGGCATGTACCTTTAACATATCAATTCTATTCCAGTAATATATTTTGAGGGTGTCTTTAAAATGTTCTATAATTGTTTATGTCAAGTGGACCAACATGTACAATCTATGCAGTATATCTAACCACAGATCTTCGAAGCCCATGAAAGGAATAAGTTCTTTTGTATTTGCTACTTTATGTAATTACATATTGTCTTCCTTATTCTAAAAGGTAAATTACTTCAGTCTCTACGGGTAATTTTGTTCCCTATAGTAAGTTGTTGTGTCTCATGTAATAAGAATAGCTAAACTTAAGGCCATAAAAAAGTACTTTGGTTCTCAGATAGCGCCGTGTTTGGAAAAGAAATCCCTGCGCATCAGCTTTTGTCCTCATGGACAAACAAGAGTGCCGAAGGTCACAATATATGCCCGTCGAGGCATGGCCAGTCAACAAGGGGAGATAACTCATCTTGACGTGATAAACATGTAAACCAAATTTGGTTATGATCCGTCAAGTAGAACTCGACTTATTGCGTGGACAAAATCAATAGGCTTCTTCGTCTTGCCGTGATAAACATGTATACCGAATTAGGTTATGATCGGTCAAGTAGAATTTGAGTTATTACGTTGACAAGGATACAGAGTGCGAAAATTAAAAAAGTTTCAAAATCACATTACGCAAACACGTCTTATTTGGAATTAATAAATCACTGAACTACTTTCGGCAAGGGATATAATCAATATCACGCGAACTATTTTCATACGAGCCAAGCGGATTGTTCTGTTTATGATTAGTATATATAGTTTTAAGCTATCTCCTGTGATATATAATGATACATTACTTTGCTTGTTATGGGTACTAATACATGTTGTTTCAATAGCATATCTCTGTAACGGTATTGTTGTAGATGGAGTTGCCAAATAATTTTAATAAACTTATTACGTTCAAATGGTGGCGTAATACTGATAGCACTTCTGTATAACTGTGATTGTCATAAATGGCGCAACAGTCGTGAGGTTAAGGTCGCCGACTTCAATGATTTAATTACCGATTCCCGAAAGGGTCGGGGGTTCAAACCTCGACGTGGTATAAACAATTTTTCTCCATATATATTATTTTTGTGATTTTAATATTTTTTAATATTTTTTATATCACAATTTTATGATTTTAATAAAAATACCTATAAATTGATAGAAACTTACCAACAATTAAAGTGTCTGTCTTTAAGTAATATATACACAGACAGTTTGTTACTGTTTTTTTAAGTTTGAGGTACTGTCTATACTGTCTATACCATATAATGTTTTACTGTCCCAAAATCTATTTTTTTTGGCTGTCACAATTAATTAATTTTTGGACAGCAAACATTTTTTTATGAATTTGAAATAATTATTGTCCTCCATCTGCTCACAACACTGTTCGAACTGCGCCAGTGGCTACCATGACCAGAATTCACTGGCCGCAAACACAGTAGCCATCGGTGTCTATTTATTAAATTATTATTTTGTATTTTATTTGAATTCCGCGTGAACGCTGCATTTTGTGTCAACACCATTTACAGAAAATATTGGTGATTTTCTAAACGAATATCGGAGAAATGCGGCTATATATTTTGTCAATTTTCAACACCATTTACGGGAAAAAATTACTGATTTTTTAAAACAATATCGGCACAACTAAATACGGTGATAGAATTTTTGTCAACTTTTCACCATTTCCGGAAAATATTACTGATTTTCTAAAAACAATATCGGCGAAGGTGTACTGAACTACTCTTTATAAATAACCAGCCGCTAATAGATCTGTGTATAATCGAGAGTATATCGTTAATTGTCATGTTGTCTCCGACAGTGAGGTGTTGCGGCACACATCAAAACGACACGTCAATTTCAAAACATTGCCTAAGGGTCACAGCTGTGTGGTGTCATCAGATCAACACCTCGTCACACACAACTACGCATTATCGATTTTTTCCCCACACAAAGCGACGTGTATTTACAACTAGATCTGTGTAATGTGTCGGGTGTAGCCAAAGACCATACATAAATTCGTAATTAGTCACAGATGTAGCCTTAAAAATATAATCGATTTCCTTAAATTAAGTCCGCATGTTGACAGATATTTCAGAGCAGACGTCATCGTAATTTGCCGTTATTTATTTCCAAAATTAACCATATATTCTGTAAATGGCGTTGAAAGTTGACAATAAATTAAGACCAGATCAGTACGTTAAATCGCTATCGACGACAACTGACGATCCGATGAGAGAGTAATACCGTTTAAGCGTATCCAATGTTAAATATACATCGTTATTTTTTTATGACTTTCGTAGTTTTTACCGAGAAATTCAAACCGTTTCAATTATTGGGGAACATAATATCATGATTAGCACATCGTTTCACTAAGCGGGGGCTACTCAGGAAATGGGATCACACGGTCTATTGTTTACAATGGATTAATGGCGGCCTCCATGAGGTCTCAGGTAAATCTTATTTTTCAAATATACGACTGTGGTTTCTTCCTTTTAGTGATAACCATGTTCCAGCCGTTAACACTTATTTAGCAACATTACTTAATATGTAGTTAGTCTGAACATTCTGCAGAGAAATCTGAATTCGACGGAATCGAGCGTTGTTTAAACTTTGTCTGGTTCATATGCACAGGTCAAAATATGAACTGAAAATGGCGCTTTGTGTGACAGAAATCCGTACGCGGACGAATAAAAAAAATATTTTGTTATAAATATCACATACAGCGAAACAGCGGTAGCATCTACTGTTTTAATAATATGCATACATATTGTAATTATTGTTTAATAGTGATATACTTATGAAAATATACGATACTATGGTTTTATACTCCAGCCACTATGTTTTTAGGCTGTGTGATTTGCCTCAATATAAACTGGATTAATTAATACTTATATTCATGCGCTTCATGACAACATCATTACATTTAAAATATACAAATATTACTTAAAGGGGTACCGATATGATACATTTTAATAACATAAATATTGAAAATACACATTACAATCGCTTACAACATAAGTTATTGATTGAAAATAGTCACTGCATCGTGACCTATTTGACCGCATTACCTATTGCGCGGCAACCTCATCAAACCCCCTGTTTACATAGGTAATAGGTAACCGGGGGTTTGGTGAGGTAGGCTCGCTAATACAATGTTTGCGTAATGAATAGGCTTCTTCGTCTTGCCGTGATAAACATGTATACCAAATTTGGTTACAATCTGTCAAGTAGAACTCTAGTTATTGCGTGGACAAGCAAAGAAAACGAGGCACATTTGGAAAAAGAATCCACCCTTCTCGCGTCAATTCCGAATTCTCCGTGTCTAAGAACCAAAGTACTTTCTTATGGCCTAATTTTTAAGAGAAAAATATATTTATTTGTCATAAAATCATTCAGACATGAAAGTACAAGTCATATTAGAACAATTATAAACACACTTTTGTTTACCTTGCAGACAGTGCAGAAATTTTAACTTTAAGTCTTACGAGTGAATTTTTTCATTGGTAGTTTGTTTCACACGTGTGTAGAAGCTTTGTAGTTGTTTAAGTAGTTTACAGTGAAACCTCTTTAAACTGGACACAATGGGGACTTCCCAGGGTGTCCAGTTTTAGAGAGGTTACGCTGTATATGGTGTCATAATTTTATCTATAAAGTTTGAAATCATTTTTAAAAGAAATATTATTGGGTGTTCTATGGAAAGGGAAACGGTGCACTGATAAAGACGATCCGATGACACAAAGACATTAACACAAGAATCATCCGACTACCATGTTTATGAGGAAAATAAAATGGATGATAGTACTTCTGATTGCTATATCATCAGTCGGCGTGTATCTCTCTGTGCACAATCTACACGAGTCAATGGAAACCTTTGAAGGACCCAGCATTCCACATCCAATCAATGGTAAGTGACTCAAAATTTCTGTTTTCCAAGGTAACATGTTTTTTCCCCTATAAATAATAGTTATCAATTGAAGCATGCATGTTTAACAACAATTTGAGTCAGCTTATTTAACCCTTACAATGCTAAATTAATTTTTGTCGTCTGCTGTTTATTTTTTATTTTCCATTTTTCTTATCAAAAACATGTTTTGACAACGCTTTAGAATCATTTCCAATGGAAATGATTCTAAAGTGCTGTCAAAACCATGTTTTTATTGAGAAAGAAGATAAATTGTAAAACAACAGCAGACGACTATTTACGTTTTCCGCATTCTAAGGGTTAAAGGTCCCGTGTCTCAGATGCGGATGAAATGCGAGTAAAACAGTTGGTAAAAGAGCAATTCACAGTAGATTTGTATCGGTTTTCTGAACATATATGACCCTACAACATGTACAAATACAGGAACATATATGACCTGCAAATACAGTAAAAATAAAAAATATGTAATTTATTATTGAACAAGAATTCCGCCACGGAAGCAGTGTCGAGCCTGCCCAGGAATTTGACCGTAACATGATCATGGGCATGTGCTAAAGTAATTATCACAAAAACCGTCAGAGAAGTGCATGCTTAAAACAGGAAAAAGGTCAGTTTTTTATATAAAAAAATTGACATAAAACAATGGCCAAGTGTTTCCATAACCATGTGAAGATAAACAAGGTCAAGGTCATGTTAATGGCAGCATGAGGGTGTTCCGAATGATCACATGTATCAAGTGTCCAAATATTGAAGCAATATTAAGGTTATACCATGATGAAGGTCAAAAAGGTCGAGGTCATGTTAATGGCGGCATGAGTGTGTTCCAAATGCTCACATATATCAAGTGTCCAAATATTGAATTGAAGCAATCCGTCAAGTCATATTAAAGTTATACTATGATGACGAAGCTTGTACAATTTTTTTTGACATTTTGGACGACGACAACGCGGACGACAACGACGACGATGGAAAAAGCTACGACTATAGTTGTGCCTTCTGCTAAATCATGGGGGTGGGGGGGGGGACACGTTACAATCTCGTGTTTTTTTTTTATTTTTTTTTTTATTACTGATGGTGAACACATTTTGGTCTTCGCTACTCGCATATCCAATAAGCCCGGTTTTGTCCGATCACGTCATACATGATATGCACGTGCGGTTGGTTGTAATCATTACTGACTGTGACGTGGTGGAGGGTGAGACATCAAAGGTTACAAGGTCGGGCCGATCTGACCTTTGATACACGCAGACATGATGCAAACAGAGACACACATTTACGATCAATTACTCAACACATATTTATCCATTTCGTGACACTATCACACATTGAATGAAATAGAATTTTAGTTAGTAAGATTTGGCTCTGGAATTGTCTTTCGCACATAACTATTCCGTAAATTTATGACATCGAAATTTGACGTCTGAGGCGCAAAATCGTCGAAAAAAGGTAAGGCAAAAACCGGCGATGCGATGCAGTAACAAATAACACATATCGAAATATGTTTTGGTAGCAAAATGTTTGCGAATTGTAGATCACGTGAGCCAGCTCATCAGGATCTGCGGCATTCGTACATGTCTATTTTATATACAAAAAAAATACCCCTAATACAGCGTAATGTAACAGTTCCTAACTTAATATGGAATAGTCCGAGCCGATAGTCTGTGTCAGTTACTTGGGGTTAAATATTACGAACACAGATAAACACAGTGCATGGTTTCTTTATTTTATTTTAACATCATCAGAAATGGCGAGTCTAGAGAAGCTCGTATCTTTACGCTGAAGCCAGTCTATTTAAGCCACTAAGCTGCTATCAACACATACATCTGTCCTAATTACCACGCGTGTGTTAAGAAAAATCAATACTACGAGAAACTGAATACACAGGGATTTGTTAACCGACACTGTTTTAACACGGATATGCCCCGGATATGTGTCATAAAATGGACATTACTTGGTGTCAAAAACGGTAAATTTACAAGGTTGATAACGAAACGGCAGCCGATTGGCAATTTTCTCTGACCAATTTTAAGACTAGTTTTCAAATCTCAATCGGTCCGAGAGTTCAAAAATCGGTCCAGAACCAACAAACTGAAAATTTTAGAAGCCCTGTTCCACAACCATGTGAAGGTCAAAAAGGTCATGGTCATGTTAATGGTGGCATGAGTGTGTTCCAAATGCTTACATGTATCCAAATATTGAATCAATCTGTCAAGTAATATTAAAGTTTATCATGATGAAGAAACCTGTACAAACTTTTTGACTTTTGACGCAAAAGAAAATGGCTATGTGTTTCCGCAAAAATGTGAAGGAGTAGTATATATATAGGGAGTCAAAATGATACCACCAACGTTTGTAATGTTATTAGGTGATAATTAATAATGCTCCTACACAAAGGGGTAAATCTATGTGATAAAAAGTAGACCCTAACATAAAAACATTGATGAAAATTGGTAAAAATTGATAACAATAAAAATGATATTTTGAATATTTTCAAATTTATATTAAAAAGAATTCTAATATATTGGATTTTAAAATCCAATAAACAAAAGTGTGTACCAGCACCCACAAAAAGTAACATTTTTAGTATAGAGGGAGTCAAAATGATACCACCAACGTTACAAACGTTGTTGAGATGTATTGAATGATAACAAGAGTTGTCAGAAGACAACGAACTCGCCTGTTGGCAGCCTTCATTCAAA